>BPTQ01000001.1:301685235-301862890 GCA_019973895.1 Chrysanthemum seticuspe | reverse complement strand
GAACAGCTAGAACAGCTGCGAAACCCTGTCAAGGAGATTCTTAGGAATCCTACCTGATCACAGGCAGTACTTGTACTGATCAACGGGGAACCGTGGGCCGTGTACCTCAATTCAACGAAAGTGATCAAAGACACTTTCGTGCGATTTGTTGCTAACTGTTGTATGCAGGTACGCCCGACGTTTGCAGCTGATCAGAATGAAGCGATCAATCCACAGCCGCATGCTCACTTAACACATTCATCTAAAAAGAAATCATGATTAGTGCATCAATGACTCTGATATTTTCACTCCATGCTTCTGCTACGCTGCTGCCAATATCATGATTCAACAAAAGCTTCCGCTACTCTGATGAGAAGATATCATGATCCAGAATGTGAGCATGTCGGTCCTAAAGTCACAACACCACAAAGGATGTATTAGAGATTTTTGATAGCTGATGATCTCAAAAGATGGCTCAAAATTATTATCACGTGGATCAGTAAAAGACCTCCACTTGGAATAACCAAACATGCAATGTGAAGAATCAATGACTACGAGCTTGGGAGCAAAGGACTACATCAAGAATGCAAGATCAATTGTTAAATGTAATATCTATTTGTATTCGATGTAATTTTGGTACATGATTGAGGTGACCTCCCTTAGGGGGAGATTGTTAGGAATTAGAAATTCCCGGTATTAAAGAGTCGGTCACCTCAAGTATATGTAATCGTTAGAAAGCTCGTAGTCGTAGTTCATTTAAGTTTAGTAGTATTTAGTTAAGTAACACCGTGGAGGACGGACGGGTCTTTACCCACTGTATGCCTGATCCACAGCCCAAAGTGTGGCGAGTTATGTAAGACTATAAATACTCTCTACCTCCCAAGGTAGAGAGTTGGAGCTCATAATAATATCTTTCACTTTCTCTCACTAAGTTCCCTAAACCTCTAAATTTCTCTCTCTAGAATTCCATCTATATGCTACTTTGTGTTATGGTTTGATGTGTATGTGAAAAGTTATATCTTACAGATTTCGAATCTGAACTGAGTTGCACGAGATCGCAATAGCACTCTGATTGTCGCAGTACATCGGGATTCTGTCAAATACGTAACCATAGTCTTTGAGTTGTGTTCTCATCCAGATGACTTAGAGCACAACACGCCGACATGGCTACATATTCTGCTTCGGTTGATGACAGCGATGTACAATCCTACTTCTTCGATTGCCAAGACACCAGTTTATCACCAAGAAATTGTAGTGCTCCTGAAGTACTTTTTCGTGAATCTAAACATCCTGCGTGATCAGCATCTGAAAAAGCGATTAGTTCAAAACCAGAATCCTTCGGATACCAGATCCCCAAGTTAATGGTTCCCTTGATGTATCAGAGGATTCTTTTAGCCTCAGAGAGGTGGGTTTCAGTTGGTCTTGACTGATAACGGGAGCAGAGATAAACGGCAAAGACAATATCAGGTCTGCTAGCTGTTAGATACATGAGAGACCCAATAATACTACGGTATTTTGTAGGGTCCACTAATTTCCTATGTAAATCAGCGTCTAGCTTCTTTGTATGAGTCATTGGTGTGGCATAAGTGTCACAGGTTTTCATTCCAATTTTTTTTAACAATTCAAGGGCATATTTGGACTGACTCAAGAAAATACCACCGGGTGATTGATGAACTTGCAGTCCTAGAAAGAACGTAAGTTCACCCATCATGGACATTTCAAAATTTTTCTTCATAAGTTTTGCAAAAGCGATTGAGTACTTTTTATGTGTAGACCCAAAAATGATGTCATCCACGTAAATTTGAACAATTAAGATATGTGCCCCGTGATATTGTATGAAAAGAGTAGGGTCGACCGAACCTTTGGTGAATTTATTGGAAATGAGGAAAGATGATAGCTTATCGTACCATGCCTGAGGAGCGTGTTTGAGACCATACAGAGCTTTGTTCAGCTTGTAGACATGGTTCGGGAACTCGGGATCAACGAATCCTTCTGGTTGGCTGACATAAACCGTTTCTTTTAGTTGTCCATTGAGAAACGCAGTTTTGACATCCATCTGAAAGACCGTCATATTCATATGAGCCGCGAACGCGAGAAATATCCGAACAGCCTCAAGACGAGCAACTGGAGCAAATGATTCTTCAAAGTCAATACCCTCTTCCTGTCGATAACCCTTAGCCACCAGTCGTGACTTGTTTCTGATTACATTCCCTTCAGCATCCAATTTGTTTTTCCAAATCCATTTGAGACCAATGACATAGACCCCTGTTGGTCTTTTAACCAGTTCCCATACTTCAAGACATTTGAATTGGTTGAGTTCTTCGTGCATGGATTCAATCCAGTTGTCTTTTGTCATTGCGTCTTTAATGTTTTTAGGCTCAGATTGGCAGACAGTGAGTGCATAAATGCAATGTTCACCATCTGTGTGAAGACGTTGTCTCGTAACGACTAGTTGATTCGGGTTGCCAATAATATTCTCAAGAGGATGGTCTTTTGTCCAGCAATGTGTGGAGGGTTGATGTTGGTATACATTGTGCAGATTTTGAGGATTCAAATGGCTTGTTGAATATTCCGCGACATCTGGTGCAGCAGTCTCATTAGCAAACGGGTTAAAGAACGCATTTGGATCAAAATCTGCAGGTGGGGGTACTTCATTCAGAACATCATCAGCCGATTCATCATTGTTGGAAGCGGTTTGTTCAACTATTGTGGTGGAGTCAACTGGTGGTGCTTCTTCAACAGTAGTTGTTGTAGCAGGTGTATCAGGTATAAGAGTATTATCAGGTTGAGCAGCTGAAACAACGGATACACCTGGAGCACATTCATCAATATCGTCACTGAACAGCGGAGCAAATAGCCTTTCCATTTGTTGACGAGTGAGTTGTGGGCTTTGTTCAGCTGATGATGGGGGTTGAGGGAAGTTTAAGCGGTTGTGACCGGGTTCCAAGCTGTTATACTCAGAAGCCATAGTGAAGAAGTTTCAGATTCAGCTTCCTCGCAAACTAACAACTGTCTTTAGCATATTTGAAACTTTGATGAAGTCTACATTTCCTCTAACTTTTGAAGGTTTCAGTATGCAGCGGAATTTGTAGATGAGCAGTATACCACACAAAGAACATCTGACTAATTGCGGAAGATTCGTTCGAGGGTAACATGCCAGAAATCAACAAGATCTTCTCACGTATATAGACGCATCACACCAAACAAACCACGAAAGACGAAATGATATGACTTTCCCCTGAATGTTGTGGTCTTTCGGAATATTAATCGCCTATGAATATGCAATAACTCGATACCAAGACCGTGTGTGAGGCATCATAACATCATATTTGGGTAACTTCACACAAGATCACCCGTGAAATTGAGACGATAACACCAAAGTGAGACGTTTGAGCCACATATCGTCTTATTTCTTCCCTCTAATTGAAGAAATTCAAGAAGGCATTGGGTTTTCGCAAAGAAGTATGTAGAAGAACAAGGAAGCAATGACCACCTACACACTCTCTCCCCCTCGATGTTTTCAATGATTCAGAATCATACACCACGTATGTTGATGATGAATTGAAGACAGCGAAACCAAGTATAAGGAGACAGCGAAACCATGTATGTCCAATTGATTGAACAAGTGTGAAATACCAAAAATATTTTGAGAGAGTCAACTGCTGATAAAACTTCTCTGTTCATAATGTTGATCATCAGCTGTGACATTGTTGTAGGAAACACTTTGTTCTTTTGTTTTCAGAGATTCGATTGGAGGTGCAGCTACAGTAACGGTTGTTGTTGTAGATTCAGATGTATCAGAAATTAGAGTATTATCAGGTTGTGCAGCGGAAACATTCGATACATCAGAAGCATGACTTTAGACAGAATCTTTAACCATAGGAGCAAGCAATGTTTCCAATTCTTGACGATTAAGTACAATGGTGGAGCAGCTGATGGATCATTAAATTCCTTAGTGAGAAACGGGTCCTACGCTGTTTTGCAGTAGAAGCCATAGCTGTTGTACCTGCATAGAAAAAATAGAAGGGGGGCAAGAAAGAAGAAACATGGATCCCCAAGTGTAACTGGGTTCCAGATGTTAGAGGCACAAAGATGTAGTGTCAATTATATTCTTGACACCTGAACATGCTATTTTGATGATTTCCTTTCCTGCCTCAGGGATGGATATAGAGGGTTTCACACTTGTTATGGTGCAACTACTTAATATCTTGCCTGTAGGAATCCACCTAAGACCAACAGTGTTGAAAACTCTACCCGTTGGTATCCATCTAAGGTTAGATCTAAGGGATGTTGAAATTTCTTTTGGGAAGAATTTGCGTCCTATATTGATCCACCTATTAGGTTTCTGAAATTTTACGTTTAGATCAACGGGTTTATTTCTAACTGTTTAAGTTAACTTAGGTTTTGGTTTGCTACTACAAGCAGTGTTCAGTAATACACTCGAAGGTGATACACTAGGTCGTGAACCTAAGATTCCATCCTTTTGGAGTAGTGCCCTTTTCCTAGCCTTTTCTAGATCATAGTTCTTGTATGCGTCATTTGAATCATATGAATTTTTACGTTTAATGCTTTGTTTAGACACAGTGTTCGAACTAATCCTAGATTGGCCAGAAGCAGCCAGTTGTACAGGTATAACAGAAACAGGTTTAAGAGAAACATGTTTAATAGAAACAGAAGCATTATTGTTGGGCCCGGAATGTGGAGTGACTGGTTTTGACAAATGATTATTCTCAACAACTTGGGAGGGAAACCGTGGTTTTGAAGATTTTGAACGTTCAGATTTAAATGCAGTTGGTTGTCTAACTACTGATTGGTTTCTGATTGGTTGAAGAGACGATTTCCCCAAGATTGTTGGTTTTGTAAACTTAGTATCCACACTCTTGCCAGTTAATATTCTAAATTTGTTTTGTAAAGCAACATGTGCAAGCCCCTTTGCTTGAATTTGAGCCTTTAAATGCTCATTTTCATTTACTAATGTATCCACACGATTACTTTGTTCATTTGAAGACTGACCATTGTGTTCTGAAGAATTTTTTTTTTTTGTAATTTAAGTTCAAGAGAGATGCAACGTGCCTCTAGTTTTTAAAAATCTTTATGAAACTGAGCAATGGTCTTTTTGAGAAGAATGATTTCAGATTCAAGAGTTTGATTTGACGTTTCAGTTGAATTGTTAACAAGTAAGGGCTCAGACATGAGATAGTTGTCTGGACATTGTGCAACACACTGGTCAACCTCTCCTTCATTACTAAATTCAGGTTGCTCAGTATGTTGTGTCGCATTTGCAGTCAGAATATGATCAACAGTAGATTGTACCTCGACCATCTATTCTGTGTCAGTGTCATAGGTGGGTAAGAAATCTTCCTCAACCATTTGTTCTTCGTCACAGTTGGGCTCGGTGTCGTAGTTAAGTATGATATCTTCTCCAGATCTGCTGCTATCATCGTGCTTTTCCAATGCTACAACCTCATTGTCCGCATTACCGACAGTTGCAGTAATCACAACATTATCAACGTCCATTTGAGCATGCCTTTCATGTACATCAACTCTTTCACCTTGCACGACTGCGGGATATCGGGAATTTGATGATGTCTGACGCTTGGAATTGTTAATTATTGAGATCAACTTCTCTTTCAGAACAATAAATCCTTCTTCCAATTCCACAAATGCTTTATCAGAATACATCGATTCGTGCAAAAGAATCAAAGAGAAGAAAAGGTGCGAAGTCGATATAGCACACAGAAGGCCGATATAGTGAATTTCAATTTCCCTCCAAAAATAATTTCGAAAAATTTTGACTCTCAAAATTTGAAATTCACTATAAAATTCAATTCTAAGGTCGTAAGAAAAATTTGAGTTATGACAATTTTGACGCCAAATTTTACCCGAAAAATTCGAATTTAGGCCCAAAAATTTGAATTTTTGACCAAAATTTTCACAGTTAAACCAAAATTTGAATCTCGCGTAAAAATTGATTTTTTTTTTTTTTTTTTTTGATAACTTGTGTTAGATGATGGATCTTTGTAGTCGAATGAAACTTTGTTTGTTGAAGAAGTCCTTAAGCGTAGAAAACCAGCTTATGCGTAGAAAGAACCTTACGCGTAGAAAGAACCTTACGCGTAGAAAGAGCTTACCCGTAAAAACACCAAACTTACGCGTAAACGTGATAGTTACGCGTAGGATTAGCTTACGCGTAAGAGTTGAAAAACACTAAAGTTATGCGTAAACTGAAAGTTAGGCGTAGAAAACTTAGGCGTAGGATTAGCTTATGCGTAAGACAGAGCTTAGGCGTAAGAATAATATTATGCGTAAAGGGTTCTACGCGTAAGCTTTGAGCTTATGCGTAAAATTAGGGTTTTAACCCAAAGATCCTTTACACTTTCACAGTGTAAAAGATATCCAAAGTCGAAGTGTTTTCAGGCTTATCCAAGCAAGAAAACACTGAGTAAACCACGAAAACTGAAGATCAAACCAAGGAACTCTTATGCGTAAGTTTAGGGTTTCCTTACGAGTAGAAAATACCAAAAACTGATTTTATGCCCAAAAGTGTTTAGAAACCGGATTTTTATGATGAAATAGCTTCAATATCACCAAAATAACACAAAAGTATGAAACTTGATGATCCAAAACACTTTTTCACCTTACGAGTAGAAAGAGGTACACGAATGAAATAAAGCTCAAAAACACTTCTACACTCGTAAAGTTTCAAACTTTTTGCCAAAAACTGATATTTTAACACCCAATAACCTTTAAAGTACAAGAATCTTGGATTGAAAAGTGTAAAAAATGAGTTTTTAAGCGTGAGAAAGGTTAAAAACGTGAACCTTACGAGTAGACAAAAAACAAACCGTTTCACCCAACTAGATGGCGAATGATACCACTGTTAGGCCACCATATTAGTAACACAAGCATCAATAGAAGAAATAGAGAAGAGATGATCGGTTGAACCCTTATCCAAACACACGAAATAGTGAGAGAAAGATTAAAGCAAAGAGTGAAATAGAAAAGAGAACAACCAACCCTCAAGTGAGGGTTATTACAAGGTATTTATAGAAAGGGGAGCTAGGGCAACACTCCTAGTCCCTTCCTTTCCTTAATGGACATGTGCCTAAGCTCTTGGGCCTTCTACATAAGCTTAAGCTAATAACAAACATAAAGGCCATAATTATGCTAACTATTACACTTGAATCACTAACACTTGATTAAGATTTAGGAGTGATTCCAACAGGGGGTTTGAATAGTTTTACCAATTTAAAACTTCCTTTTTGTGGAAAACTAGAGGGGGTTGAATAGTTTTACCAATTAAAACTTCTTTTTAATCTATTTAGATCGACTTATGTCAATCTATTTGGATGTGTGTGTTGGATGTTAATAAACAAGCATATAAAGGTAAGTAATGAAAAGATAAGAGTAAGAAGCACAAAACCACAACACGAGTATTTATAGTGGTTTGGCTACAAGGACACCTTCCTTGCCCTACTCCACTCCCCGAGTCACCTACTCGAGAGTTCGTAATCACTACACCAATCTCCTTATGGCGGAGAAGCCTTCACAACGTCGCCTACCCTTTTTCCGGTGCTAGGCTAACCACCGGGTTCTTTCACTCCAAGGTGAACCACACCTACACAACGTCGCCTACCCTTTATAAGGTACTAGGCTAAGTACCTAGTTCTTTCACTCCAAGGTGAACTACACCTTCACAACGTCTCCTACCCTTTATTAGGTACTAGGCTAAGCACCTAGTTCCATTGCAATGGAGGAACTACTACCACACTACACCAACGACTAATCCCAAAGGAGATCTACTCCTTTACAACATCATCAAGGATATCAATATCCTTGGATCCTATACTAGTCTATCTTGTACATCGAAACACACCATATCGAATGTACATCTAAGGCACCTTTCACTAATGCCTTTGACTAGATCTACAAGACACCTTTCACTAATGTCTTGTGTCTTCACTTCTAAGCACCTTTCACTAATGCTTCTTTGTCTTGACTTCTAAGCACCTTTCACTAATGCTTCTTTGTCTTGACTTCTAAGCACCTACCACAAGTGCTTATCCTATAGACGATAGATACCCTTCACTAATATCTTCATCTTGACACTTGAGACATCTTTCACTAATGTCTTCAACACTACACTTCTTTGAAGAAAGAAATGAATCATCAACAAGAAGACTTCAGTAGCCTTGATGATGAGGAAGCATTGCAACTTATGGACTTGAGCTTGCTCAACTTCAAAGGTGGTGATCTTGCCTTTAAGAGGAACCTAAGAGATCACACATAAACAAACTACAAACATAGATCTCTTGGATCTAAGGTTAGTGAGATTTAACTCGGGGGAGAAAGTGTGTTAGAAAGGGGTGAGAAATAATGAAGAAATGGCTCACTATTTATAGAGGAAAAATCCTAATGTTCCCCGGATCCCACGGATCCCTTCCACTTGGGATCCGGCTAGCACAACGCTAGGGATCCGTGGAACGCTCCTCTTTGCCCATGGGTATTTTTGGTTATGGGTCATGGGTCATGGGTCATGGGTTATAGGTTGATCCATGGTTTTCTTTCTAGATACAATGTACCTTAAGGATACATTGAACTTGGTTAAGTGGTATATACAAAACCATGGGTTATGGGTCAAAACCATTTGCTAGTTTTTACCTTAGTATATACTTGTTTTTACCCATTTTAGTATATACATGTTTTTACCTATTTTAGTATACTTAGTTTAAGTATATGCTAATCCAATATGTAAACACTAGTTGTTGTACATATATATCTAAATCATAAAACCACTTATACTTGTTTTAGTGTTTTAGTATACTTAGTTTTAAGTATATGCTAACCCAATATGTAAACACTAGTTGTTGTACATATATATCTAAATCATAAAGCCACTTATACTTGTTTTAGTGTTTTATGTGAAAGTGTGAAAATGTTAAAAACTATTAGTTCAAACCGTTTACGTATTTTATTTGTTTCGTTAATATGATTTTACGTTTGTTATCGACAAAACATTAGAAGACCGTAAAATATAAATAAACGTTTTTACGGCTTATTTGTATTAACACTTTTAAATATTTAGGGCCCGTTTGGTTGGGGTGTATGGGTATGGGTCTATGACTTTGAAAGTCATTAATGTTGTTTGGTTGGTTATGGGCCCCACCACAATGGAATGAGGATACCCAAATGTGAAGGTTTCCTCATATATTATGTATGCGGGTGGTTTCTTCATGCCATCTATTATCATTCCACTCTATACCAACACCCATACCCATTGTGATTCATAACGACAAACCAAACGCACCCTTAGATCGACTTATGTCAATCTATTTGGTTGTTTATGTTGGACGTTGATAGGTAGATATATAAACGTGTAATGAAAGATAAAGAGTAAGAAGCACATCACCACGACACAAGTATTTATTGTGGTTCGGCTACAAGGACACCTTCCTTGCCCTACTCCACTCCCCGAGTCACCTACTCGAGAGTTCGTAAACACTACACCAACTCCTTATGGCGGAGAAGCCTTCACAATGTCGCTTACACCTTTTTCCGGTACAAAGCTAAATACCGAGTTCTTTCACACCAAGGCGAACCACACCTAACACAACGTCGCCTACCCTTTATACGGTGCTAGGCTAACCACCGAGTTCTTTCACACCAAGGAGAACTAATCCCATCACAAAGTTGCCTACCCTTTATTAGGTACTAGGCTAAGCACTTATTTCCATTACTGTGGAGGAACTACTACCCTTCACAACACAACACCTAATCTCAAGAAGATCCACTCCTTGTTACAACACCATCAAGGATATCACCATCCTTGGAAATAAACAAATACTTATATGTATAACGATGCACCTCATTGATTATATGACCTAGACATTCTTCCCTAATGCCACTTGATTTGATTCTTAGGCATCCTTCACTAATGCCTTTGACACAACGCTTGGCACCCTTCATTAATGCCTTCGTCTTGACACCTTTAGCATTCTTCACTAATGCTTTTGACACGGACGATAAGCACCTTTCACTAATGCTTTCGTCTTGACACTTTAGGCATCCTTCACTAATGCCTTCAAGTCAACATCTACGGAGGAAGAAAGAACTATCAACAAGAGAACCTCAGTTGTCTTAATGATGACAAAGCATGACAACTCATGGACTTGAGCTTGCTTGACTTCAAGAAGTGGTGATCTCGCCTTTAAGAGGAACCTAGAGAATCACACAAAAACAAAAGACAAACTACATAGATCTCTTGGATCTGAGGTTAGAGAGGTATAATACTTGGGGGAAGTATGTGTGTAAAGTGATGAGTAGAAAGGAAGAAATGACTCTCTATTTATAGAGGAAATTTTCTACTGTTCCCCGGATCCCGCGGATCCCTCCCACAAGGGACCCGTCTAGCACAAAGCTAGGGATCCGTGGCACTCTCCTCTTTGCCCATGGGTATTTTTGGTTATGGGTCATGGGGTCATGGGTTATGGGTTGATCCATGGATTTCTTTCTAGATACAATGTATCTCAAGGATACAATGAACTTGGTTAAGTGGTATATATAAAACCATGGGTTATGGGTCAATACCATTTGCTAGTTTTTACCCATTTAGTATATACTTGTTTTTACTCATTTTAGTATATACTTGTTTTTACCCATTTTAGTATATATGATTCGCTCCGAACGGTCTATTTTTTATTAGTCAACCACTTGTGAATGGTCAACCATAAAAGTTAAACAGCTCAGAACAAAATGCAATCCAGAGGAGTATGGTGTTATATCCCCAGGTCATTATGTCCCAACGAGGTGTGTAAACTGTAATACAACGAATCTGTGATCGGGTGAATATTGAACAGGAAAAGGTTATGATTGATTTTACACTAAGGAATCTGAATCTATTTAAGGACTTTGAAGTCCTTCTAATTCTATTCTTTAAAAACGATTAACGTTTAAAACCTAAAACGTACGTTTAAATAAAATTACGTGAACGTACGAAATAAAACATGAAAATAAAGAAGTAAAATACCTACGGATATGGAAAATACATCCTAATGATGCAAGAAAATTATTGGAAAAATAAAATTATTTTTATGACTATTTATTTAATTATTATTAATTAAAACCTATTTTTAACTATTTAATAATACCCTAAAATATAAGAAAATATGAAATAAAGCTAGAAAAGTGAAATTATGACTTAGAAAAATCTAAAATATTATAAAACTTATTTTAAAACTGAAAATATATTTATTACACTTTTTATCTATTTATTATTAATTAATTACTATTTATTAATTATTTAAAACTAATCAAAATTCTAATAAATACTAAATGACCTAAGAAAAATCTAAAACTTTTTATATTAATACTAAACAAGTGCAGAAAACTAGGAAAAATATAAAAATGAAAAGTGCTTTTTGAAAAAGCAGAAAAATAAGCCAAATGGCTTAAATAGAAGCTATCACTATTTTTATTTTTGGTTTTTCTTGAATTTTCTTTTACAAAACTATTTTACTACTGAAAATAAACAACTTTTGTGAAGACACATTTTGGGGAACTCAAAGATAAGCTTATTGTGAGCTTATTTGCTTAACAGACCTTAAAATGGGTCAAAATGAGCTATTAAGCTTGCATAAGCTAATAAAAAGCTACCACTACTGAACCAAAGATTGAATAAGCTATAAACAAGTTATGGGAACTTAGAATAAGCAACAACAACAAGAAAAACACACTGAATAAGCAGAAATAAGGAATAAGCAAAAAGGGAGGTTTGTGAAAAAGAGCTTAAAAGAAGCTAGCAAATAAGCAGTTTACAATGCTAACTAAAAATTATAAAAAATACTATGATGAAGACAAGCAACAGAATGACAAATATCCAAAAGCACAAGTCTTCACTCCTAATATTAAGTCCTACATGAAATTCACAAGTTTATTCAAAAATGACTTAAGCCGAAATTTGACTTTTTATATAAACATGAAAAGTTGACTAAGTTGAGGTTTAATCCTAATCTAGTGACTGAATATGATGTATTAAGCTATCGAAAGACTATACTAAGCAATTCTAACAACTTACTAACATGTGAGCATGATCCATGAACTAGAAAGTCCAACAGTGAATAAGTAATGAAGATTCAAAAGAGAATTTGACTCTTTCCAAGAAAGTGATTGGTTTTTATGATAGAACTGAGTTATATAGACATTTAGTGATCCACATCAAACAAGAACAACATCAAAAACATCCTTAACCACAGAAAACCTCATAGATCCAAACACTCCTTTAAGTGATGTCAAATATGATTTTCACAACATGTAACTGATTCAGACCATGAGACTTGAACATAAGCAATCACAATGACATAATAAGCTGATAGGAACATAAAAATAACAATTACAACACTAACAACTGTTGAAACAGACAAAGACCTTGATAGATCTTGAGCTCGTGGATCGTTATGTATGCCTATGTAATCACAAGCACCATAAAAGACAATCTCTACAACTAATGTTTATCAGCGGAATATAAACACAAGTAAATAACTAAGAACTTCTTGATCCTCTATGGATCTTTATATTAACTAAAACTGAGTTTTTCCAATCGGTACATAAACCTTTCTAATGTGTTCCTTTTATAGATAAGGAACCCTAAACAATATCGCTAAACCGTTTTCCAAGAAACGTATAATCATAAAACTAAATAAGATATACACAATCACTTCCTAATAAAGCTCATGTATATCCACACTAAATAAACTAAATACGGAATAAACACTTCCGCAGAATCAAACTAATCACTATTATTCTTCAGCAGAATAAGTCTTCGGCAGAATCCACTTCACTTCAGTAGAAACACTTCGGCATTAATATCAGCATAATCCAGACTTTCACATAATTCCCAACAATCCTCCCCTAAACTGGAATTTGACTTGTTAAGTTCCAGTTTCTTGATAGATCTTACAGCACCAGAGGATTGGACATGAACAACAGCAACAGCAAAGAATCCAAAGAACATCTCTATGATGAAAAACTCTGAAACTCCATATCTTTGCAGCAACAAATGACAAAAGGTACATCAAAACAGATTAGTGTCATACTATTCTCATCACATCCAGGTGTGTTAACTCCTGTGAGAGGTGAATCATTGAAAATAAATGGATTTGATGTCTCTTTACCAATAGCCATCACTACTGGAGTAGCCATATGTTTCAGTTCGTAAACTATGGTACACTGATAACCATCTGATTTATAAGCAAACCAGCAACCATATAAACGGATTTGAAATGTCTTTACCTGTAGCCGTTTGCTCAGGACTAGTCAATTCTTAGAATTGGTGAATTGAGAACCAAATATGGAATGCCACTGCCTTTACCACAAGCCATATACAAGTGGGCTAGCCAATTCTTGGATTCCAAACAGGAATAAACCATGGTGAATTGAAAACCATACAACACTCAGCAATAAAGCATAGGTGGTTGCATACCCTATGATTTTTAGCAAATCATTACAGCTATCAACAGATTTGATGTGTCTTTACCAAAGCTGTACCCTTTGGACTAGCTAACTCTTTGACATACCCAAAGTATATCTGGTGAGTCAATAACCAAAAATTATACAACAAACCTGCAAGAAAAATTAGATAAAACCAAAAACATTTTTTTTTTTTTTTTTAACTAATAAACAAAGAAAACAAAAATTACAAAATTTTACAATCAAGATGAACCTTTATGTGATAGAAGTTGATTCTTAATCAAACCAACACATTGAGTAGCATGAAGGTCATCATTGCCAACCGGATTAGGAGGCACTTCCAACTTGTGTCTCAGCAATCTTTCCATAAAAGTATCAGATAAAGGATAAAGTCTATCTGATAGCATACACAAAATCATCCCACATGTAGTTTGAACTACCTGAACACAAGGCAGAGGATAAAATCTCCAACTCTCAATCTCCCATTTATGAGAATTCTTCCAAATAGAATACCCTTTACCATGTGGAGAATCAGAATCAAACATAACCTGAAGATCACCCAACAAATATAAACCAGAACCAGTTGCTGAATGAAACTTATAATACTGAATGACATGTTCATACAGCATCTTCAAATCATGTCTATTCACCAAATGAAGAATATCCTTCAAGAAGTTGAACTCAAGAACAGTTTTATCCAGCCTATACACAGTGTTAAGCTTACCAGTTGTCCAATTAACCAAAACCACATGAGTACCTTCAGGAAAAACTTCAACGGATCCAACCTCAATAAATGTTGATTCATCAGCCTTAAGATCTAAAGTACTATTCCTTGAAGCATGTTTCTTAGCCAATCTATCCGAACTTCTTATAACCAAACTCTGCTTTCCCATATCAGCAATGTTATCAGTATCAAGTTGTAGATCAGTTTCCTGAATCAGAGAATCACTTAACTCCACACTTGACAACATTTCAGAAGAAACCAAAGAAGATTCAGCAGAAACACCCATATCAGAAGAAGGAGTATCCTCAGAAGTTGTATCAGAAGGAACAACTGGAGTTACCACCGAAGGCAAAACATCATCAAAACTATCCACAATTTCAACTGTTCTCTGTCTCTTGGCTGTAGGAACATCAGACATTGAAGCACTATTTGCCAATTTAGAAGAAGAAGTAGAACCAGAAGAAGAGAATTTCATAACCATATGATATTGTCTAATCAAAGCATCATCAGATAAAGTCATGATTTGCTTCATAGTCATACCAGAATTATACATAGCAGCATTCTTCACAACTCTCCTCATATAATTCCTCTTCTGAGCAACAGTCATAGGTTTATCTCTTTTTGCTTTATTTCTCTGATCAATAAGAGCTCTTCTCTGTGCAGCAGATTCCTTCTTCCTTTGATTACCAAGTGCCACCATCTTATCCACAAAATCATCATCATTAAAAGAATCTCCTAAGATAAGTTTTGCTAGATCAGGATCAGAAGCACCTTGAGAAATATAACCATCCCATTGATCATCAGTAATCATAGGAAAGAATGCATCAAGTTCTAATTTCCTTTCAGGAGACAAATCAGAAGCATACTGATCTTGAAGAAACTTAGCCACAATACGACTCTTCTGAATATTCTCATAATCAGCAAACAATCCAGCCTGAGCTTGATATTGTTCTTTAGTCACTTTACCTGACTTCAACAGATCATCAATCACAGGGTCCTGTCCTGTCTCAAAAGATGTCTCAGCAGAACCAATTTCAGCAGATTCAATGTGAGCTTCAGAAGAAACAATCAAACCCACATCAGAGGAAATAGGTTGAGACAATTCCTCAACAAGTGTAGAGAAAACTTCAGGAGAAGCATTCAACTTATACATTCTCCCAGCAAGAAAAACCTCTTCATCATCTACTGAAGGTGAAACATTTGAATGTTCTGGTATAGATGAAGTTTGACCATCAGAAGTAACCTCTTTCACTAAACCATCAGTAGATGCATCCTTCATATTTAGCTCCTTTGATGTGTCAGCAGATACCTTATCCAAAGAATGTCTTCGTCTTTTGCTAATATATAGAATAGGCTCCTTGCTAGACTCCTTTCTTCGTGAAGATTTAGCAATAGAAGAAGAAACATTAGATTTAAGTGCCACATCAGCCAATATATCAAGAGATTCATTAAGATTCTCTTCAGCCTCCTCCTCAGAAGAAACCAAACATCTCTTTTTATCCTTCTGACTTAGCAAATTCTCCAAGTGTTCAACTTTAGACTCCAATTCCACAATCTTCTGACCAAGAACAGACTTGGTTTCTGTAAGTTCTTTCTTAAGACCAGTCACCTCACCTGTAAGCTTGTTCACCAGATCATATAATGATGTAAGTGAAATAGGATCCTCAGAATGTGATTGCTCAGTCACAATCGGAACTTCATTAGACTGTTCATGAGCAACATCAACCTGATCAACATTAGAACATCCTTCACCAAATGGAGTCCTAACAGGACTTGGTGTAGATAATCTGTCAGTATCAACCTGAACTTCATCAATTTGATCCTGAACTTCTTCAATTTGATCCTGAACTTCTTCAATAGGAACTTGGATAAATGCTGGACTAGAACATGGTCTTGGTGAAGGTATAGATGCTTCAGCAACAACAGAAGGACCCTCATCACCATCTACTGAAAGATTTCCATCAGTAGGATTGGAAGAAGGTAAAACTACATTAAGCTCATTATCAGTCACATTCTCCTGAGGTAACATGGCAGCTAACAAAGGAAAATGTGTCCCTTCAAATTTGGTCCTCATTGTAGCAAATAACTTAGGAGTCAGAACACTTATGGGATGAAAAGCCTGGGTTTGTGTAGAAACATTCAATATCATCTGTAAGAACCTAGGGTACATCAAAAACTTACCCTTTTTCCTAGTTATGTTTTCTACCATATTATCAAAGATATACTTAGAGAAATTATAAGTCAAACCCTTAGATAAGCAAACAATACCACATCCCATTTGTGTTGAAAACTGATCCCATCCTCTAGACTTATTGCTCAAACACTGTAGCAACGTATGAACCAAGAACCTCCACATAGGACAAAGCTTGTTTTTCAACCACATATCTGTCCTCGAACTTTGATATCCAATTGCTCTAAGTCCTTCAAGTACCATCGTAGAATCAGAATGATAAACACCATTCTCATCATCCAAGCGAAGTTGTCTTCTGATCAGTTCCTCTATCACCACATATACTTGTCCATCAACACTTGCAACTATCTCAGTATCACCTCTCTTTTCTGCCGACGCCCAAAATTGAGTAATCAAAGTTTCATATATAGCATCTGGAGAATGCGTCAATGCATATACAATCTTTGATCTTAGTAAGAAAGAAATCATCGGCCTGTAAATTTCATCTCCTCGAGCAGATCCAAGAAAAGCAACCTTGTTATGATCATGTTTGAATTGAAGCGCCATGTGAGTTTTTGAAGATTAGGGTTAGGATTTTGCACAAAAGGAAGTGTTTTTAATGATAATAATAAGCGAATCACTTAATGTGGAGCGAAAATATGTCGTAACGAATAAATAGAAATTTCCCAACTTTAGTCAAAGTTTGACCAAGGATGACGTGGACTTCTACTTTTACTAGGATTTACTTATAACTTCGGTAGAAATGAGAACCATTCTGCTGAAGTAGAACAATCAGCAGAAACAGAAGACTTACTCTCGAAGCTTCAGTAAATATCTTTTAACTGTTTCACCCACACGCATTAATTCTCTTACCACTTGAACCCGGCTATAAAACAATCCCAATGCACATAGACTTTTTCATCAAAAATCCCCAAATAATATTTCAAACCCTAATTCCTTCAATCCTTCAAAATTAACCAGAATAACCATGAGTACCAAACCTGAGATCATAGATCTCACAACAACATCCTCATCATCATCCTCATCATCTAGTGAAGATACCAATTCATGGTTTCACTATTTTCCAAAGCCATATCCACTACCAAAGAAGTCACCTTTTCTCTCCTCATCAGAAGATGAAAGTGTGGAGAAACCAAGTGTATCTGCTGAAGATTCTGATGAATCCTATAATGAGGGAACATCTTACTCCCAACCCTCAGCACCTAGGCCTCAACGAAGGCCACGAGCCAAAAATCGCCCACTTCCTATGGGAAGAAAGGTGGTGCTTGGTCTCTCTGCATCATGTTTTGGTGCATCATCACATATCGTATCGAGGAACGGAAAAAGGAAAATGATGTAAGTTGATGTATGATTGAAAGAGTAGATGATGCATAAATGAAAATCTTTCAGTCTCATCTCTCTGCCACAATCAGCTTCAGCTTCTTCGTTTTTATCAATCCATCCTCTCCATTTTGATCCTTAGCATCTGTTAGAGTTGGTTATGCTTATCACACCAGCATATCCATCATATAGTGCCAAAAGATGTGAGCGATCGTGCATATCCAACAGCTATTAGTGTGAAAGATGTGAGCAGCCATACTCATCGTGCTCATCTTTAGATGTTGGAATAGATGATATGTAATAGATTAGGACTATTAGATCATGTAGATGCTTTTGATGTTGCTAGTACTCTGTAATCTGTAAGCTGTAAACTGTTTCTTGAATGAATGAATGATCTATTTGCTTCTGTACTTCTTTTGATTGAATCATATAACTTCAGTACTTCAACTTCAGAGGAAACAAATAGCACACTTCAGCACAATGAATTCAGTGGAAACCAGCTTAAACTATCATGACCATATCTCAACTGATCAGGGACAACCATTCTGCAAAACAAACACAGAAACATACACAAACCAACAAAGGAACACACTAAAATTACATTAGCAGGTTAGAGTTAGTAAAAATCAACCAAATATACAAAACTACATAGCAAAATGCAAAGTTATACACAAATCCTCCCCTGAGGCCTATGCCTCCCCTTAAACTTTGCAGTTAAGGGTTAAGCATGCAAATATGGACCACAAGGTGTTGAAACCTTGGTCCTTCAAAAGCCTTTGTTAACAGATCTGCCACATTATCATCAGTATGAATTTTGACCACATTTATCAAATTTTTATCATATGCATCTCTTATAAAGTGGTGCCTGATTTCAATATGTTTTGTTCGACTGTGAAAAACTGGATTTTTAACAATGCATATGGTACTTTGATTATCAATAAAAATTGTTGTGTTCATGAAATTATACCCATAATCCAACAACTGATTTTGAATCCAAAGAACCTGTCCACAGCAATTAGCAGCAGCCACATACTCTGCTTCAGTAGATGAGGTAGCCACAATAGTTTGTTTCTTGCATTGCCAAGAAATCAATCTCTTTCCAAGGAATTGGCAACCTCCAGTGGTGGACCTCCTATCCAGATTAGCACCAGCATAGTCACTATCACTATAAGCTTCCAACTTAAAAGGAGACTCTTTAGGGTACCAAAGACCTAGAAAAGGTTGGCCTTTAAGGTACTTAAAGATCTTCTTAACAGCATTGAGATGGGAAGTCAGTGGAGTAACTTGATGTCGCGAACAAACACTCACAGCAAAAGTAATATCAGGCCTGGAAGTTGTTAAATACATCAAAGACCCAATCATAGACCTGTACAAATGAACATTCACAGGTGGATCAGCTTCATTATTGGTCTTTGACTTTGGAGCTTCATAAGGTGTAGTAGCAGTCCTTACACCCTCCATACCAAACTTCTTCAAGATGTCCCTCACATATTTGTTCTGACTGATAAAGATACCATCAGGTTTCTGCTGAACTTGAAGACCCAAAAAGAAAGTCATCTCTCCCATTGCACTCATCTGAAACTCTCCCTTCATAAGCTCCTCAAACTCCCTGCACCAAGCTTCCTTTGTGGATCCAAAGATAATGTCATCCACATAGACTTGCACAAGAATAATATCAGTGGAATTCTTCTTTAGGAAAAGAGTCTTATCAATTGCACCTCTTCTGTAACCATGTTTCAGCAGAAATGTAGAGAGCCTAGCATACCAGGCTCTGGGTGCCTGATGTAGTCCATAGAGAGCTTTGACCACCTTATACACATGATTAGGATGATCTGGATCTTCAAATCCTTTAGGTTGAGTGACATACACCTCCTCTTCAATTTCACCATACAAGAAGGCTCCTTTAACATCCATTTGATAGACCATAAAGCCCATATAGGATGCATAATTTCTCTAATTCCTTTCACCTTTTTGTTCAACTGATTCTCAATAAGGGTAATGAAGTCTTTCCATATTTCAGAAGTTTCATCTTTGGTCCTTAGAAAGAATACCCAACAAAATTTGCTAAAACCATCAGTGATCACCAGACAAAAATATTTATGATCAATGCTTCTCACTTTAGTTGGACCAAACAGATCCATATGAAGCAGCTGAAGAGGTTCAGAAATAATGGTTACTGCTGTAACAGGAACACCTTTGTAAGAGGCTCTGTGCTGCTTTCCTTTGTTGCATGCAACACAGTTATGATCATTGGTGAATACTTTGGCAGGAAGACCTTGAACAAGGCCCAGCTTAGAGAGCTGGTTGATGGTCTTGAAATTGACATGGGCCATCCGTCTGTGCCATTTGGTGGACTCATCCACAGATGCTTTAGCCACCAAACATGTTAAGTCACCTGCTGGTTGAACATTAGTTAAGTTGAATGTATAAAGATTATGACTTCTAGGAACCTTCAGTAGAATTGAAGTATCTTCTGGGAGTTTGAAGTCTTTAGACAGCACAAGACATTCATCCTCTGTGAAGAGTACTTTGTTCTTAGTGTCACAGATTTGTGAGACTGAAAACAAATTGAAGTGTTGAAGTTCCTTGACATAATAAACATTCTCAAAGTCCAGCTGAGGTGTTTTGATGGTCCCTTTTCCTGTAATTCGTCCATCACTTCCTCCAAAGGTTACATTGCCTCCACCTTCAATAGGTATAAAGTTATGCATCATGTCCCTGTTTCCTGACATACTTCTAGAACAACCACTGTCAACAATTCCAACATCTTTATGCTTAAGGGGATGATCCTACAACAACAAAAATATACAAAGAATTAGTACACTATGGAGGCTCAAGTCATTGCTGACTTGAACCTGCCTTGTGGATCATATGAGTTGTGCCATGTAGAAGTATAAGATCCACTATTGTTCTTGGGTTTCCAATGAAACTTAGGTCTCTGTTTATTCCAAGAACAACCTGCTGAGGTCTTGACAGCAGTATCCCAGTACCCTCTCCCATCAGTCATAGGGTTAACATATCTAGGCCAAAAACCATTTTTAAAATATTCACTGGTTGGTTGAACATATGGTTTTCCAAAAGATCTTCTCCAAGGAAAAGAAGTATTATAATTAGCAGCTTGTGGAACATAAGGTGGTATATCATTAACATTAGTCCACATTGGTCTAGATTTCCTAGAATCACCACACCTACTCATTCTTTGCTCATGATAATCACAATCCTTAATTAAATGAGATTTACTTCCACACACAAAACATTTCTTCTGAAGAGAAGATTTATTCAAACCAAAAGAAGTATTCTTACAAGCAGAAGTATTCAAACCAAAATCATGAAAAGAATTGTTTTTAACAGTATTATTATGCAAAGAATTAAAAAGCAAGTCTTCAGAGGCAACTGTCTTGGAAGGGCATTCCTTGGCAGCAACTCTGTCATGCTTATTGGTAGTCTTGGGTGCAGGCAGGGGTGAAGACTTGGGAAGGTCAGACTTGGGAAGGTCAGACTTGTCATTTGAATCACACTCTGTAGACCCTTGCTTGGAGGACTTGTCACTGTTAACACAAGAGACAAAGTCATTAGTAGAAGTATTAGGGTTTGGCAAGTCTTTTGACTTTTTGCCATACAGATGGTGTGATCCATCAAAGTCATTAATAGTGGAAAGGTCAATAGGCATGTGCTCACCTCTAATTGGTCCACGAACAGCATGTAGGTCACCTTCTTTCACAAAATTAGCTAGGCCTGCTGGTGTAGATCTACGTGTGTCATCCCTAGCTTCTAGGCCTACATATTTCTTAAAACCTAAAGCCACTGTAGAATTGGGAGCTTGACTGCTATAAATGAGACTAGCCAACTTACTACCATTCATCATCCACTCATTATTCCTAGCAATTTCCTCCTTAAGTTTCTCCTTAAGCTCTAGATTTTCTGACTCTACATCTGCTCTTAACTTCTCAGACCATTTTAATTCATTTGTAGCACATTCGAGATCTCTTTCTAAAACACCTATTTTCTCACCATAAGCTATTTCATTCTTTTGTAACCAAACCTTTTGTCTTTCTAGTGTTTTTAAAGCCTGTTTATAAGCTTCTACTTCCACATAGCATTCATTATATTTTGGTTCCATAATATCATAAGCTTGTTTGAGTTCATTATAACGCTCACTACAACCAAACAAACAGTTTTGTACCTGAGAGATGCCCATCAAGGCAATCTGATCATGCCTATCCTCTGAAGTACAGCCTGCAATCAACCCAACATTATCAGAACCATCATTATCAGACTCTTCATGTAGCTTCCAGTCCACATTGCTATCAAGAGTGACCAATGCAGTTGATCCTTTTGAAGTTCCTGCATCCTTCTGATACTGCTGATAAGTAGAGTATCGTACTTCATCACCAGCTTTCCTGTCTTTGCATTCTCTAGAAAAGTGACCTATCTGTTGGCATGTGAAGCATTTAACCTTCCTTTTATCAAACCTTGCTGGATCGCGTCCTTTGAATCCAAACCGTCTGCCAGCTTTACGCTCAAAGGTCTTGATATCCATGGAAAGCATGGCCACTTGCCATCTCAGCTTCATCTCTTCAAACTCAAGTGGGTCCACTTGATCAAAATCCTCATAAGCCAGTTCCTGCTGAGGATCATAATCAGCAAAGAAAGATCCAAGAACATCTTCCATAATTCCACTGGATCTAGGAAGAGAGCTTGATGCAGGAGCAGCATTAGATGATGATGGATATGAGCTTGGAAAATAGCTTGACTTTGGAGTAGAGGCTCCAACAAATGCAGTATGACTAGCAGTAGAAGATGATCGAAAAGGGCTTCTAACATCATGTTCAAGAGCTTTAAGTTTGTTATACAGCTCATCAAAGGTCATCATGTCCAAACCACCTTTAGCTTTTAAAGCTATGCTCACATGTAGCCAGGATGGAGGTAAGGACCTCAGAAACTTAGAGTTACAGTCATCATTATCCGGCTTTGCCTGTAGCTGGTTCAACTGACTTAAGATCTTGTGAAACTTATCATAGCCCTTGTGAATTCCTTCCTCTTCAGAGATCTGAAAGTCCTGAAACTGTTGTCTTAGCATGGACTTCTTCAGTCTTCTGGACTCCTCATTCCCACCGAACTTCGCCTTAATTGCTAACCAGATATCTTTGGCATCTTGCATGAAGTGAAAATCACTCAAGTGATCCTCTGGAATAGCTTGCAGAAGAATAGTTCTGACCTTTGTTTCTCTCTGAACTGCCAGCAACTCTTCAGCAGTTTTGGGAGGAACATTCATCATATTACCAGCAGCATCCGTGGTAGTCCTCTTCAAACTGTTCCCCTTCAAAATTACCTGCCATAGATTCCAATCAATGTTGGAGATCCAGTTTTGCATCTTCATAGCCCAAAGATCATATTCCTCCCTTTTAAGGTAAGGAAACTTAGCATTGCTATTAGATAGACTTAGTTGCTGCAGATGGGTGGAGTTTTGGTTGTTGGTGAGTTCAGTATCAGCATCTGAACCAGGCATGATGTTTTTGTTATGGTTGTATGGGTGATTAGAAAAAGCTTGTCCTTAGTATCGTAGAGACTCTCACGAGGCTCTGATACCACTTGTTGAAACAGACAAAGACCTTGATAGATCTTGAGCTCGTGGATCGTTATGTATGCCTATGTAATCACAAGCACCATAAAAGACAATCTCTACAACTAATGTTTATCAGCGGAATATAAACACAAGTAAATAACTAAGAACTTCTTGATCCTCTATGGATCTTTATATTAACTAAAACTGAGTTTTTCCAATCGGTACATAAACCTTTCTAATGTGTTCCTTTTATAGATAAGGAACCCTAAACAATATCGCTAAACCGTTTTCCAAGAAACGTATAATCATAAAACTAAATAAGATATACACAATCACTTCCTAATAAAGCTCATGTATATCCACACTAAATAAACTAAATACGGAATAAACACTTCCGCAGAATCAAACTAATCACTATTATTCTTCAGCAGAATAAGTCTTCGGCAGAATCCACTTCACTTCAGTAGAAACACTTCGGCATTAATATCAGCATAATCCAGACTTTCACATAATTCCCAACAACAACTACAAATTCATGAAAAGGATAAAATAGCAGTTGAAATCAAAGGTGAGCAACAAAGAAATCCAATGAACAAGAATGTAACTTTAAGCAATATACTTTCACAACTAGATCAAATAAGCATAAAAGAACACAATAAGCAGGTAACTAACATCTCCACAGTGATAAGCAAAAAATTGGAATTTAATGCTTACAAAGTGAATGCAAGCCAAACTGAGAACCAAGCACCAAGAACAATTCCTATAGCCTCCCTTGAGGCACTAGTACCATATAAATCCAGAATCCACCAAGCTTCTTGCTTCAAACTTCCTTGAACACTGATTTTTATATTTTATGACCTATTTATTGAGATTTTTGTGATTTTATGCTAAACTTGAATTAAACTGATTTTAATTATCTAAAAGCCTTAAAAACTCATAAGTGAACTGAATTGAGATGAAATGAACAATAAACTACAACATTTAACACTTATCAGTGAAGTTGTCAATTTCATTAGATAAATGCTAAATATAAATTTTGTGAAAATTACTTGTAATTAAAGGTAAATAAGGTTCAAAATACACTAAGGAAACTGAGTACAACAATATTTGAATGAAAATTATAACTGAAACTAAAACTACACTACCTACGAAATAAAACTATACTAAGCTGACTAACTCTCTTCATTCCTGCTTCTTTTTTTTCTTTTTAATGGTGAAGATTAGGGTTCCTCTATCTCCTCTGAGCATATCCCACCAAATCTGAGCCGTTGGATTGGCTATATATGATCTGAGCTCTTGAAACTACTTTTGGCGGGAAAACTGGAGTTAGTCAAATGGGGTAGGTTGAGTGCACGGGAGATGATGCATTTAATGATTCTTGGCTGTTTTAGGTGAGGTGGAGGGATAAGGTTGTGGGTTTGTGAGCTGGAAGCATGGAAGAGGAGTGGTTTTGCAGGTAGTGGGTGAAGACGATGGGTTGGAGGGAAAAAAACGTGGGGGTTGACTGGGGTATTTTATTAATAGGGGACGGTTCAAAGGTATTTGGCAAAATTATTTGGACTGGGGGTCAAGGTTCAAGTTGGGTGTGTTGGGCTTGGGGAGTTGGGCTTCAGGCTTTTGTTTTGGGATGGTATTTTTGGGCTTATATAACTAAAAGGGTCCGTTTGGTAAGTAGTAAATCACAAGGACCATTTTTGTAATTGCTGCAAAGTCCAGGGACATGTTATGTTAATTTTCAAAATTTGCCCAAGGGACTTAACATGCCAAGTTTCAATAGTGTAAGGACCAGAATTTATTATTTTCCAAAATTTAAACTTTCAGGGACCAAATATGTCACTTTTTGAAACTCGAGGGACTAGACTTGCCATTTATGCAAACTTTATAGTTTTTCAATCTTTTTCAATCCTTTTGCATCAGAAATATATAAAAACACATTTCAATGATATTTGTAACATTTTTATGGTCATTTGTGTGCTTTTGATCCTTTTTGTGGGTTTAAACAAGGTAAAATATATTTGTTTTTAGACACATATCAATATACTTAGTTAAGCATATGTTATCCCAATATGTAAACACTAGTTGTTGTACATATGTATCTAAATCATAAAATCACGTATACTTGTTTTAGTGTTTTATGTGAAAACGTTAGTGTGTTAGAAAAACTATTGAATCAAACTATTTACGTATTTATTTGTTTCGTTAAAATGATTTTACATTTGTTATCGACAAAACATGAGAAGATCGTAAAATATAAATAAACGTTTTAATTTTAGGATCAATCCTAACAAAGGGTGGTCGAGGGTTATCGATTATGTTATTATAGAATGTTATTTCTTCTTTAGTGGGGTATAGGTTAAAGTATTCATAACCTAATTCCTCTTCTTCACCATCTTCCATAATTCCTATAACTATGAAATCCTTGGGTCCTAAGTCATCATCTGAATAGTCGCTTACAGTAGAAGCGTTATCTGAAGCATTAAGTGCATTATCAACCTCATTATCAATAAACCTATTCAATTCTGTTATTTGGATTGAGGGTTTTGATTATCAATTACTTAAAACTACTAATTAAATTAATTAAAACTAAAATTAAACTAAATTGCAAATAAATAAAATGAGGGATTCGAATGATAGGTAAAGGTGTGTTTGCTTCGATTTCACTACTTCCTAGGTATCTCTTATTAATTAGTCAAATTGTCACATCCTTGTTTAATTGGCGCGTTGTATTCCATTAGTCGTAGGGAGGTGCCTAATGGCCTAACTATATGAATGTATTGGTCTCCTCTAAAAAACCGGGATCGCCAAGTAACCTAAGTTATCTCCCCCAAATCTCCTATTATCAACAATCGTAATTCACACAATAAACACAACGAAAAGTCTACTAGTGCACTCTAGGACATGAATACGCTGGACGTTCAAGCGTACAACACTAAAGGAAGAAGAAGTTCTCCTAACCTAATGTGTAACAACCACTTAAATAAGATACGGTAATCATTAGCTAACAACTAGGTTTCATTACATCTAAGCAAACACTATGTTGATTTAGCTAGACATGTTAAAGATATAGAAATAAGTAATCATAATCAAGCATGAATCAAACATAATGATAGAAGAGATTAAGAAACTTATCTCATAAGGATAAAGGGTAGTAAAATCCTAAACAATACTATAAAAACGAATAAAAGTCGTACACCAAAGTTACTCTCCAATGTTGCACACTAATGCAGAAAATTCTAAAACTATATATAGAATTACAATTGCGACGACATCACTTTATAGTTGTGGTGCTGTCAGATCGCAGCCATTAGGGTTTCGTTTTTTCCAAGTCAGAATTGTGATGGGGTCACTTCATGTCTTAGACGCTGTCCAGAAATCTCTGAAGCCGTCCCTCTTTAATTTTCCTGGACCGTCACGTTATAATTTTGGCAGAAACTTCCGGCTCTTCTAACAAGTGACGGCGTCACTTGTTACTTCATTACTTTTTCACTGAGCCGTCTCTAGTAAAATCTAGGCTGTCTTAGTATCTTCGTTTGCAAGTGATAGCGTCACCTTATAGGTTGTGACGTCGTATGGAGCTCTTTTCCATACTTTTTCATGACTTGGTCGTTTTCTTCACATTTTCATCTCTTTTCGTACAAATATGCATGATTTCCAGCTTTTGCTTCCAAAGTACCTTAAAAGTGAAAATGAACGAATTTAGGCAATATTTGATCACAAATACACGAGTTTAGGGCTTAAATGACCCCCTAAAAACGTACATTTAAAATCCTTATCACTTATCATCTAATTAAGCATGTAAAATCAAGTAACAATTAATACAAACAAGTAATATCATATATCAAGATTCTGGATCCATGACAAAATAAGAATGATTTCATCATGAATCACATATTAATAATTAATATAGCATGTATTAAAAATTAATAAAGTAACAAGATCGTATTTAACATCAAATAATCCATAATTATACATTATTACCACATAAAAATTGCATGCAACCTAGATTAGGGTTTTTACAATTTTTAAAAACTATTTTTTATAATTAGTACGACCCATAGGGTCATTCAAAAACCAAGAAAACCTAATTCTCGTGTAATAATCATTAAGATTTGATTTTTATGTGTTTCGGTAATAATTACACTATATAACGGCTCGTAATGCCACTGACGAAATTATACTACTGTGACTATCATAAATATAAATACATAAACACGAGTCATGCAACGGAAGTAAGGATCAAATATAGTGTGCATAAATAACCTAAAAGAAACACATACCTTGTTAGCTTTCTTGTGATTCAAGTAACGAGATCAAGAAAATGACAAACCTAAATTAGAATTTATTGCAAATCGTCCCTTGTGGGATTCGAACACCAAACCACCAAAATCCTAAATTAGATTCTCTACGATCTGGCACACACGTACTATTAGCGGTTCAATTAGAATGCTAGTTCTTGAATCACGATAACTAACCAAAAACTTTACTTTCGTTCAAGTCGCAAAGCAAAACCATTGTGGGTGTTGTAATTCGTTCGACAAGACAAAAGAGGAGAAGAGAAGAGAAGTTTTGCTAGTTAGGGTTTCCAAGAGGTCACCATTAATGAATACAAGGCATTGTATTTATAGTGGAAAAACTTGGAGACCAAGTTAGACTAGGAAACCCCTTTGGGATACCTAGCTGATCGGCCAAACACACAAGGGGGGTTTTTGTAGAACCTTCTCCTTCTTTAGTTACACTCTAGTCCTCTAAGTTAACATTTAACGACCGTTAAGTTACATTAAATATAACGACCGTTAGTTAGTTATTTCGTGATTTAATAATTAATATATAACTTTTATATATAAATTATACAATTGAATCTCATATGTAACACGTGCGATCCCATAGGCTCGAGTTCGAAACCGGAAATACGTTTATAAATATGTTATAACCAACACAAGCTACCCTCCGTAAACTGAGTATCGCTTTGACAACTGAAGCTACCCTTTTTAAATAGTAAAGGTCCGAAAGACAAGTCACCCTCCATAAACAATAATGCTTAGACAGACAAAGCTACCCTCCACAAACACAAATGCTCAGAGGACTAAGTTACCCTCCGTAAACGAACCAGATACCCTTCGTGAGACAAAGCCTCCCTCCAACAAGGCTCTAGTATCACTTGTTAGGGAATATGGTCCCTTATGCTGCTTTTGTACTTGTGCGGAAGCGTACACATAACCTGTTAAGTTTATGATATATAAAATACAATAAAACATAAAGACATCAAGAGTACACAGCGGAAGACTTAAGATCATAACAAATAAATTAATTAACTGAAAGTATGCGTAACGTACCTCTTGCGAATGTCAAATCCCTCGAGCAAAGCAAAACAACCCTCGAGCAAAGCAAAACAAAGAAGTACTAATTGGTGTAAGAATAATGTCTTACAACCACGTTCTTGTACACACGAATTAACCAACGAATCAAGCGATTGCTAGATCTAACACAAGTCCTCGTTTAAGAAAAACGAAACCAAACTCCCTTACTTGGGGTGTTCGGCCGAATAATGGACTAGAGAGAGGAGAGGAGAGATCTAGGGTTAATTCAATGCACAAGTGTATGAAACCCTAGAACCTAACCCTCTTTATATACTAGTAGGTAAACTTAGGGAACAAGTTAGGGATTAGGCCTTGGAAAGCCCCATATGGCCGGCCATGTAGAAAGCCCAAAGCCAAACCCATAACTTTTCCAAGTTTTCCATTTCTAGTCCTTTCTCTTTTCATTTAACGGTCGTTAGTCATTTTTCCATTAAATACTTAACGATCGTTAACCGGACTTAATGTGCAATAATTAATCGTAAACATAAACATTAATTATTAACTTTAATTCTCATTCACTAATGTGTACAATCCCGTGGTCACGAGTTCGAATCCGGACATTCACATGTTCGTAAATATATACATTTCCAACAGCTCCCACTTGGATATGTTTACAAAACGTGAAATGACATTGGTTAGCGTCTAGCAACACGCCAATGTCCCCGGTACAACTCGTGTATGGTTTTCTGGAGAAAAACCAAGTTTGATGATTCATCATCATATTCATCCTTTTGTTTCTAATACCATGTTAATAAGAATATGGATCTCACTCATTTCTTAATTAACTATTCTGTTTCTCGCTTTATGTGATTGATTAAGATTACCAATTCTTCTGAACATATTCCAGAAGACCTTGGGCATGGCCATGCAAACATCTTAACAACCCTACGAGGGGCCCAGTAGTATTATACTTCAAAATAAATTTGAAGGAAACAAATCCCATTTTGACTACAAGCAGGATTCATAAATTTCGCAACACTTCTGAAAACAACCCTTATAACTACCAGTTACGTATAGCGTTAGATTGCTTCACAAAAATGCACTACATCCATGACATATCTCTTGTATCTCAAGTCAGAGGATAAATATCCATGATATACTTAATGACAAAGATCCATAAAGTATCATCATGTGAGTGGGATAAGTCCTATACTCAATTCATTGAATATCATCTGAAATTAGTCATGCTACGCATCAATATACTTTCAAGTATATTATAACTAATACTCAGATTTGTCTTAATTCAATATCATTCCCATGTTATTGATTGACAACGGAC
Organism: Chrysanthemum seticuspe; assembly: GCA_019973895.1. Taxonomy (NCBI): domain Eukaryota; kingdom Viridiplantae; phylum Streptophyta; class Magnoliopsida; order Asterales; family Asteraceae; genus Chrysanthemum; species Chrysanthemum seticuspe. Next base: position 301,833,010 of record BPTQ01000001.1, on the reverse strand, counting down.
TATTTAGAATAACTTAAGTTATTCATGGATTTAAACATGCAAACATAGGACACAATATTATAAATGAAATTAAACGTATACCGTACTTTAATTCATTATAAATAATAATTGTTTAACATCCTTTATCCAAATACTAAATAGATCAATGCATGATAATACTAGTTAATAAATTTTGCCACAAGTCATGAGAATCATACTTGTTGACAAGGCATAATTTCAGTTAACTTTGATCTATAGGAATTTTGAGAATACTTATTTCAAAAATTCAATAAGTGAATTTCTTGTATATGTTTACACATATCTTGATATTGTCATATCATTCCATAAGGTGCGTGATAACTTGAACCACCCTTTTATGACAATCATCTTTCAAAACTTTAAAGTTTTAAAGTATTCTTTTTCTTTAATGTATAATGCAACTATGCTCCTAGTTGAGCATAACTAGTCAACATGGTCATCATCAAGGATACCATGACTAGAATTGAGTGTCATCTCAATTATACCAGCATCATTGTGTACAACAATATGCTCTTTAAACGTCCGTAAACTTCGAACAGTTATAGTGTAATGTTGGTGCCTACCAAACTCAAGTTTGTTGGCAATGACAATTATGAAATAATTGCCATATTTCCATCCATAGAATCTAGGAGCATCTCCAGACTGTGGAATGTGATTCTAAATCCAAACATATTCCTTTTAAAATATTTATTATACTAACAACTTTCAATGTTGTCAAATCATCTTGTAATCAAGCATGACACAACAATCTTATACACAACATGATGTTCATGATGAATCTTCAAGTTAAACTTTAAGATCTCATCTATCTTGTCAAAGATATGTATTCATCATGTTCTATTAGACTCATTTATTTACCGCATATGTTTATAATAATAAACATATTTTTCAAGGTTATATATCTTATTTCCAAATCTTACAAATGAAGTTCATTCCCAACTAAAACTTAATTTAGGTGGAATGTAGTTGCCCATACAACATATAAGATTTAAAATAATACTCCCACTAGCTTTTAGGAATACTTATGAGCTATCTTATTTTAATTATTAAATCAAACATGGATTTTATATCAAACATAAGAAACATCTCTTAGATGCTTGCATATATCCATTCATGGATTCTTGCAGTTTGTACATATCCAAGGATTATTTGAATTCATAAAACTTCTTTGTATTACTCATCGTCCTCGCAAAAGTAATTCCACAACAAAGAGTTATGACATTCATTGTCAAAATTTTATATCAATGAAACTAAGTATGACAATTATAATCTTTATACTTCTATTTAATGTATCTAGTAAAGAATATTTAATCATAGTTAATTGCTTAAATATGATTAATATTATTATCACTAGACATGCATTAAATATGTGTACAATATTGTCCATATGATTTCTACATAAAGATTTAAACCACTAGGATTTCCATCCTTTGAAGAAACTCATATTCATTATTAAGATAAACCAAGTATCTAAAGTTGATTATCTTTATGGACAGCATCTCAACATTCATAGTAGGATTGATTTACCACAATTCAACATTTGATAAATTCATCATTATGATTAACAGGCTTACCATGATCCTGTAACTCATATTCCTCAGCATATTAAATATCTGAGATATTCTTACGAATCTATGAATGACAATTCCATCATATTAAGGTCTATCATTTTCATGTTTAGCCTCATTATGATATTTGCTAGTGCATTTTAGAAGATTATGTATTTTTGTAATTCAATCTTTCAAGATCTAAACAAAAATCCCACTTGCCTTTTACAAATTTAAAGATTACCTTTAAATAGTTTATCAAGTAGAGCAACAATACATTGTTCTCTTTTGGGATACTACAAAAAACATTGACAGTTCCTAACATTAGTTTGTTACAACTCACTCTATAAGTAGTTTAACAAATTCAGAACTTCATTATAAGACTTAATGTGATTCATCACATTCCATAAACAAATGGTGTCTTATCAATCTTCTAGGTTGGAGTCTTATTGAGTATATTCAATCTATACTCAATCTACTAACCTTGATAACTTTTGGAAGAAACTATAGTTATCTTGAATCAAACATGCCAATAGATTTTGATTCTTCTAACTGAACATACCATAAGTATATGGTATTTCATTAGAATTAATATTGTAAGATAATCTAACAATATCTAAGATAACATCTACTATTTGGCTTACCTATTTACCAATAAAGTAAAACTTAATGGTACAATAGAATTACCAAGTCAATTGCATGTATTATAACACAAGTATTTTTGACCAAGTCAAAAGACAAAACATTTATAATCCCACTATACGTTATAAGTCATTGATCACCTCATTGACTTCGTGCATATGTCTTAAACACATAGCAAGTTAACGTCTTACTTTATATTGTAAGTCTTGTATTAATAGAATTCATGTTTGTGACTTTACAAAATCATAAACATTTATAATTAAAGTAATTATGAACACCACCTCGGGTTTCAATTAATATTTCAAGTTAATATTTACTACATATATTTAAGTCATTCAACGAATACTCAAATTCAAAGTAGTATCAGATTACTTCATTTAATTATGTCATTCCATGAAATGTTCAATGTAAGAAACTGCAGAATCATCCATGCTCGTTCTCACAACACGTGGATATTTTACCTTGTGCTACAATCTAGTTCACGTTCTCACGTAACATAAATTGTAACTACAAGTGTTTCTTAAATATTGAAAGACATAAATATTTAAAATAAAGTAGTCTTTGTTATTATCTTGACACATGTTCTTAATAGGGCAATCATACACATTTAAATGTATAATTCCTATTAGAACGTTACTCTCTTACCTTGCGGTCAAGAGAATCTATTTAAATCATATTTATATGTGTTGTACCTTGCACACAAAATCAAGATTTCTCCCACTTGTGCTTGGAACAACATCATGTAGCAGATAAACAACACGATACACGTTCATTTATTTGATTAATATGATTTGTGTCATAGATATAACAAGTAGATGTAGGACTATATTGATTAGTAAGGAAACGCACATGACAATCCTTGAAATCCATAAGTGCCTACAATTGGAAAGTAATTATCTTTGAAGATAATCTGGGTTACTACACAGGAAATAAGGTTTGTAGCTCCCACTGAATTAGAAATCATTAAAACAACTTCTTATTCAGTAATGCAACACAAATGCTCCCACTGAATCTGACAACATTGTAAGTGTTGCATAACCAGTGAAAACAACTTGCTTGCTATTTACTTTCTTACACCTTTAAAGAACCATACGTAATCATTACTAAGATACTAAAAGGTGTGTTCTACTCTAAGAATGATGGGTTATCCATCAATGTTATTAACTTGAAAAATTGGGTATGCAATTTCTTCCTCAACAGGCCTACCATCCCATACTGGTATGTAGTACCTTTAAAGGCTAAAGCAAAACAACTAGATAAAATATGCTAGTTTGCCTTTTACCAATTTTCGCGGTAATTAGTCTAGCTTCTAATTTAGTAACTCATATACATGTTTTCCAGTTAACCAACATTCATGTTGTTACAAAGGATTCATTCACCAAATGAGGGTAATGAAATCTTTATGGAAAATAAGATGTGCAATTCATTGCTATGAGTTACATTAGAATTTAGACAATTCAAATGTTCCTATTATACCTTACTCATTCATGAAAAGGAATAGGATTGAGTCTCATGCTTCTCCCATGGAAAAGAGAATTCGTTTGTCTTTTCGGTAAATTATTCTCGATCAAACATTTGTTTGAAAGCAGAATGGAGCAATTTATTGATCAAAGACTAAACTTTGTTTACGGTTAAATGTTGCAATTATACATTCAAAAGAATTACAAAATTCAATTTAGTATTTTCGATAATTAACCTTTTTCAAGAAAATTAATTACCCATGGTTCATAAGCATATAACCATTTAATTTTCACTGAAAAGCTAGGATCCAAATTGGCATAATCTCATCACATCAGTTGATCTGCTAGTAATGAACCTTATACAAAGTGGTAGAGCTTTTGCTCAATTGCCAATTTCAATTGCAATTCCTAGATTTATGGGATTTACATATAGCCAATTTCAATTGCCATGTAAACATGTTTTATCCCATCTTATGCCTTGAGTTGCCAGTTCTCACTACAAAACTCAATTAAGTTGTCCAACTTAAGAAACTGCAAAATCGTCCATGCCCGTTCTCACGACACGTGGACATTTTACCCTTTGATTACGATCTAAGTCACGATCTCACGCAAATAAAAGGTAATCTTAGGTGTTTCCGTTTCGTTGGATGGCATATAACTTAAATTAAAGGGTAATAATTTTGATGTAAAATCAAATATGTACAAAAATGTCATGCATTCATCTTTGTAGCATAGTTTTTATTAAAACATTTATATCTTGTTTTAATGTTTAAGTTTTTCATCATCAAACTTTAATTGAGGTATTGGTTTCACCAATCAAGGAATTAGTGTTAATTATCATCCATTATACCGTACTTTTGCATAAGTGTAAACATTTAGTGTTTCGGATAATTACCACCGAAGTGGCGCATGGAATTAAAACTAATTCGCCCTTAAGATAAGCTTGCACATTTAATGGCTTACTAAGTAGCTCCACTTGAACTTATAGGGGGCAGAGGACCAGGTACGCGCTAAAGCACAACCTTAGACATCCATTCAGTGTGACTATGCGCACTTCTTTAAACCCCTATTATTAGTTCATTCTCATGGGTGAGCCGTTCAGTCATTTGTACCAAAGTCATCAATCAATTAAATGATTATGATTACTATTCTTAAAAATACATGTTTCACCATTGTTTAGGTCAGTTTATTTTTCTTGTAAAAATACCCTTGTTAGAAAACACAAACAAGCAAGTATTTATAAAAATAAACAAATAAACAATGAATGCATAACAAATAAAAGTCATGCATATCAAATAGCCACATGCAAACGGTTTTTGATAAATCTTATTAAATTAATAATGATGGAGGTCTTCCCCAATTTTAGATCTATCAAAATTTAGTGTATATCACTTAAACAAGAAAGACATACAATAAAAGCAGATTCATGATAAAACATGCAGATAATTATCATGGACATAAAATTACACTTAACAATTAATGCAATTAAAACAGAGTTACGCATATACACATAAAGTTGCATGCATCTTAGGGTTAATCCAATTAAAACTTTAGTTTACAAAACCCTAATTAGGGTACCAAAATAAACGCCCCCTATAAAAAATTAGGGTTTAGGATTGCAAACCCTAGATCTATGCATACAAAAAATAACACATTCATGTTTATTTTAATTATGTGTTTCAGTAATTAATTACTTGTTATACAAGGCTCGTGATGCCACTGTTAAGTTTATGATATATAAAATACAATAAAACATAAAGACATCAAGAGTACACAGCGGAAGACTTAAGATCATAACAAATAAATTAATTAACTGAAAGTATGCGTAACGTACCTCTTGCGAATGTCAAATCCCTCGAGCAAAGCAAAACAACCCTCGAGCAAAGCAAAACAAAGAAGTACTAATTGGTGTAAGAATAATGTCTTACAACCACGTTCTTGTACACACGAATTAACCAACGAATCAAGCGATTGCTAGATCTAATACAAGTCCTCGTTTAAGAAAAACGAAACCAAACTCCCTTACTTGGGGTGTTCGGCCGAATAATGGACTAGAGAGAGGAGAGGAGAGATCTAGGGTTAATTCAATGCACAAGTGTATGAAACCCTAGAACCTAACCCTCTTTATATACTAGTAGGTAAACTTAGGGAACAAGTTAGGGATTAGGCCTTGGAAAGCCCCATATGGCCGGCCATGTAGAAAGCCCAAAGCCAAACCCATAACTTTTCCAAGTTTTCCATTTCTAGTCCTTTCTCTTTTCATTTAACGGTCGTTAGTCATTTTTCCATTAAATACTTAACGATCGTTAACCGGACTTAATGTGCAATAATTAATCGTAAACATAAACATTAATTATTAACTTTAATTCTCATTCACTAATGTGTGCAATCCCGTGGTCACGAGTTCGAATCCGGACATTCACATGTTCGTAAATATATACATTTCCAACATAACCCTCTAAGGAATCACAATAAATGGTATACAAAGGTACAACTCAAAAGGAAAATGAATCACAATAAATGGAAAGGATAGACAAAATTAATGCGTAACACGAACGAAACACAGAACATGATTTACGTAGTTTAACTAATCACGAGAAGACTAGCCTACAACCACGGGCGGAATGTAGTTTATATATTATTATGAATGAAAAAGGTATACAAAGGTACAACTCAAAAGGAAAATGAATCCTTTTTACCTTACGAGACAAGTTGCCTTCTAACCCTCACTATGCAACCAAGAATCTTCTATGAAAAGGAGCTTCCTACACTACAACAATCGTGGATTTCGTAGGCAAAATATCAAGGCTTTCGCCGGGGACATGTCCCCTATGAAAGCTTTCCCCGGGGATAAGTCCCCGGCGAAAGTTCCCCGGTAATACCCTCTCGGGAATACTTTCCCCGGGGACCTTTTACTACCTTTCCCGGGCACATGTGGGACCCACAGCCAATTGTCACCGGTCAAACATGTCCAACGTGGCATCTGTTTTTGCCGGGGACGCGTCCCTAGGGAAAAGTGTTTTTCAATATTAATTTAATCAACTAATTAAATTAGTAGTCCGACGTGGCACCTTTTTTGCCGGGGACATGTCCCCGGCAAAGTTGACTACCACTGTTGAGCTAATCTCTTTCGCCGGGGACATGTCCCCTGCAAAAGCTACACGCTACTGTTGTGTTTTCGTTTTTTCCGGGGACTTATCCCCGGAGAAAGTTGTAAAATGTAATTTTCTTTTGCACTTTCGCCGGGGACGTGTCCCCGGCAAAAGTAACTGGCCCATTTTGCAGAATATTGCTGCAAAATGGGTAATTTCCAGATTTTTGCCGGAAATTTTCCGGAAAAAATCTACAATGTCACAACCTGTTTTTTCATAACCTGTTTTATGTTACAACAACACAAATTCCCTAACATAATATCATATATACCCATCAATCGCTAACATAGTTATCTTTTTCCCAAATCGCCAAAATGGTTCTTAAACCGTTAACGCATGATCATCTACAAAACTATACATAAGCTATCTATCCGCAAATGGTCCAAAACTATACATATAATCCATTTACGGGAATCCTAGCACATAATGCACATAAACGACATAATAATCCATGTTATTCTCTACAAATATATCCAAAACGTGTTAAAGTAACATAAATCGGCATCGCAAACCCCAATACCGTCCCCGGTATCTCTAGACTCACCGGATGGAGTAGCACGAGATCCCGACCCACCCTCTGGAGTAGCACCAGATCTCGACCCACCTGGTGGACTGTAGTCGCTCCTGCCAACCCGGGAATGACCTCACAAACTCCATGACCTGCTCCATCTGACTCCTCTGTGTAGCAAGCTCCTCGGTCTATTTCTGCAGTTTCCCGCAGTGAGGACACGTCCGCTTCATCACGAGGTCGGGAGGCGCTAAAGGTCTTCTTCACTCCACCGCCGGGTAAGACCTGACCTACACCAGGAATATGACCGCGCTGCTTACCACCAATCACGGTACGCAGAATCTCGCGGTCAGTCATGCGGGTCCCATCGGAGGTGCTCTCTTCCCGCATCCGTATCATCTCGTTCTGTTTAGTTATAAAAAAAACAAGAAAAGTAACATATAAGTCGTGATGCATTATATTTCATCAAAATGGGTGACTTTGAAAATAAATGATACTTACATATCTAGTCTCAGATAACGGGGACTCAACGACATCGTCCCTCATATGGTTCCGACGGTAAAGCTCTATCAAGTCTTCTGCAACCGCCACCTCAGTCTCGCTGGTCAACTGTTTTGAAATAAAATCAATAACGACACACTCAACACCATGTATATATATAAATAAAATGATTAAATAGTTTCTTACAAAGTTATGGCGAATAGCAGCATACGACTGAGATCCGTGAAGGCTAGAACTCGTGTTCGCCATGCGGTTTTGTCGGTTGACCTCTGATATCTTCTGCTTCTTGGGGTTTGTCCAAAGCTTAACATGCGTATTTTAAATTATAAAAACTATTATATAAATGAATTATTATTATTATTACTATTATTTAATAATAATAATAATAATAATAATAATAATAATAATAATAATAATAATAATAATAATAATAATAATAATAATAATAATAATAATAATAATAATAATAATAATAATAATAATAATAATTTTTATTATTATAAAGTGTCGATCCAGAAATTTACCAACGCATCCCAATCTTCTTGCGTCTTGTTCGCTGGACGCTTTCTTTTGATCTTCTCAATTTTCTCCACCCCACCTGCTGCCGTAAAGTTATCTTTTTTGTATCTATATTTGTTGTTATCGTATCGTTTTTGGAGATAATACTCGATACTATCAAAAATCTGGTCTCCATTCGGGCCAGCAATGTGTGGGTCGAGATCAAAGTAGTGCTGCAATAAAATATAAATAAAAAAAAATATACAAATTTAAATAAACAAACAAGTTTGAATAAATAAACACAATAATTAAAAAAATAAAGGTTAAAAAAACTTACGTGTAGATGCTCATGAATGTGGGCCTTGGCCGTTTCGGGAACCTTAGCCCATGAATCGCAAAACATGGGAATCGAGTCCCGTAACACCTCCCCAACATAGTTGGAGAACCGAGAAGAGTGGGGGCCCACTGTATAAAACCCCTCCTGGTTGACCCGAAAATCGATCAACACAGGACGACCATCAATAAATCCCAAGCGTTTGATAACCTGGAGATACAACCCAGCTGCTCAAAATTCAAGTCTTCGTTTCTTTTGACCAAATATTTTATATCGACAGACGATGGAACTAAAGATATGCCGTTTTAATTTTAAAATAGTTTAGTGTTTTACGTAATGAAAAGACTATCCAAGCATCGGGGTTTAAGTTATTAATTGTTGCAATTAAGTGTATTTTTTATAAATAGCAGGTTTTGCCGGGGACATGTCTTCGGGGAAAGGGTTAGCGAGAATTTACCCGCGAACAATTAGCATGCTTTTGAATTTGGTCAAATTTTGGGAAAAGTGAATTACAGTCCCCGCCGAAAGTTTACGTTGAATTTTGACTATCCGGTCAAAATTTGTTAAAAATCCAACATACTTTCGCCGGGGACATGTCCCCGCAGAAAGTGTGCGTTGAATTTTCCCTAACAGGTCAGCGCATTCATGTGCCACATCAGATTTAATTTTGTCGTTTAGTAAGTCCCCGACGAAAGTCTCCTCGCCCGTCCATCCGATTGTTGTAGTGCTAGCACACGTGAGATGAAGAAAGATATTTTCTCCAACCTACCTATTACATGAAAAACTAACGAAGTTTTTTTTTTAACTCCATGCCCCTACATAAAAACCCTATTCTATCAATGTGAGATACAATTCAACTTGATATAAAGATACTAAAACCCATAATTTCAAGTTACACTCTAACAAGAAGCGATATCATTATTCCATTAGTAATCACTAAAAAGAAAACAACAATAATGAATAGTAATCTTATACAATTAATGTTGATTTATAAAAGGGCAAATGACAAAAAAATGCATTGAACTTGATACTTTATGTGATTGTGTGTAGCCAACTATTTTTTTTCTTATTGTATGTATTGAACTTTCAAATTTCGATCATTATGTGTATTTTGTGACTATTCTACCCTGTAAAATGACCATTTTACCCTTCAAAATTTGAAAAAATCAAGGGTAAACTGGTCACAAAATACACACAATAATCGAATTTTGAAAGTTCAGTACACACAATAAGAAAAAAAATAGTTGGCAACATACAATCATACAAAGTGTCAAGTTCGATGCATTTTTTTGTCATTTGCCCTTTATAAAAAGCAATAACTTCACTATCTACATTTAGATTTTAACATTTGGTGACGATAAATTAAACAACTTGATTATAATGAATTCACATTTGTGAATATATAAAATATATGAGATAGGTTATATGTACTTTTCTTTTTTTACAAGTGATACGCCTCATTTATTTATTTATTTTTTATTTTATAATTTTTATATGCTAAAAAACTATAAAACTTAAAGTGCATAACAGAAAATACAAAGTTTAACAAGTCAAGTGTATCAAACTGACATAAACTACAAAACATAAACTGATAAAAAATGTGTTGTACTGTAAACAAAGTAAAACAGCAAAGGTGAAGAATGTAAAAAGTATGCAAAAAGTTGGGTTAGGAGTACTAATATCTAGAGGTGGCAATTTGTGCCCAAAATTAAAAAAATGAGCTAAATGGGCAAACTTTTAAAAGATTTTGGCACATTTGGACCCCCTCCTTTTTTTGAAATGGGCATGTATTGCCCATTTAGAAGTTAAATGGGCATAATGTGCACATGTTTTTTCTCGAATATTAGATTGTTTTTAAAGAAAAACTTATATTTAATTTTTTAAATATAAATTAGGTGTTACGTTTGAGGAATTTATTTCGTCGTTTTGGGTTTTTTTAAAAGCGATTCGTATAACATGAGCCCGTTTGGCCCGTGCCCGTTTAACCCGTGCCCGTTTAGCCCGCACCCATTTGGCCCATAGCCCGTTTGATCCGTAGCCCGTGCCCGCCCGACCCGCCCATTTTGCCACCTCTACTAATAGCATATCTTGTAAAATATTAGCAAGTTGAAAATCTCTTGACAATTTATCATTTAATTAATTAGTTTTAACATGTTATTTTAGATCAATAGGTTGCTATTCACCGGCATGACCTCATATAACATAAAGTTTATTTAGTAACGATGCAAGACGAATTAAGTCAACCTTTTTTTTTTTAAACGTCAAGTCTCTCTACATAATCACCGATTATTTTGGATCTGACAAGTTGACGTTCACATGATCTCGTATTGGGTGTTCATTAAACAGTTAGACCCGAAAAACCAACCAATCTGGTTTGCTTTGTTTGGGTTTTGGGTGGATAATTCATTTCTAACCAAAATGAAATTATGGTTTTCTGTTCGGATAATTCATTTTCAACTAAAGCAGAATAATCACATATATTTTTAAAACATGCTTTAAATACATTGTATATCATTCATAAGTTTGGTTTGTCATTCTTATAATAGGTTCGGTTTGAAGCACTTGGTGCATTTATCATTCACTTATGTAATGGACCGAGATTTAAAATGCACTCACATTTTATGTACTTTTTTTAAATAAGAAATAAATAAAAATGTTACACTCTCTACCAGTAAGCATATAATTATTCCACTAGTAATCATTATAAAAGAAACATCAATAATGAATAGTAATCTTATACACTATAGATGTTGATTTATAAAAAACAATAACTTCACTATCTACATTTATATTTTAACATTTGGTGACGACAAATCAAACAACTTAGATTATAATTTATTCACATCTGTGTTTATATAAAGTAAGCAAGTTGATAATCTTCCTCGCAATTTATCATTTAATTAGTTATAAGATGCAACACACCTTACACACTATTTAGTGACCTTATATATTATTTTAGTTATAAGATGCAACACACCTTACAGGCTTACACACTATTTAGTGACCTTATATATTATTTAGTGATGATGCAAGACAGATCAAGTCTCCTAAAAATTTTTATTTATTTATTTTTATTAAAGGCGTGAAGTCTCCTTACCTAATCACCGATTATTTTGGATCGACAGGTTGGAGTTCACATGATCTCATATTACATTTTACATACACGCATATAGATACATGGTATTATACTAGGCGAGTACCCGTGCCTAGCGGCATCGGTTTCCAGCGGCATACAATTAACGATATGCGATATTGTGGTAAGTGTTTCGTAACCTCGAGATCATCAAAAAGAAATCGATTACTAACCTCGAGATCATCATCAATATCCTTTTGATTTTGCATATCCATTATTTCTGTTTCCTTCCTGTTGTGAAATACAAACTTGTTTTGGGTTGTTTATATAGGTGAAATACGAAATATTGAAAAAACAATTTTCCCGCCCATGAAACAATGAAATGGTTGGCGCAGTGTGAAAAATGGAAATACATTGAAGTCAAAATTGAATAGTTACCATGCAAAGATATCATGCAACAAATACATTGAAATCAAAATAAATACTTTCCATGCAAAATTAACATGCAAGAATAGTTGCCAAGAAACATGAATTTTGCCCATGCTATGCACTTTCCACAATTTCAATTTTTCAATATTGACTTGTTGATATTTTCTTATTTTATGTAGTAAAGATAAAGATTAAGATAAAGATATAGATATGTATTCATTAGTATAAATAATTAGACAAAGCAAACAAATGTGCTATGCATTAATCATCAAATGCTTCAATCTCGATCACTGATTCATATGGAAATTGTTGTAATCCATCACTCTTGTTATCTTGAAATCACCCCATCAAAACTAAACCCATTATCGTTATCAAGTTTTCACCACCGTCATATGGGTATTTTTATTCTTCCGGAAACATTCTAATAAGTTTCTAACTCATATTATGTCCCATGCTCATCATCACCTCATCGTTTTTATTTAGTAGTGTGGATAATTTTGTGTAGGGATTGTGATAAGAATCAACTGATATTAACTAAATGTTGCTAGGAGTTATATACCAAAATGATAAATGAAAGCTGACATTTATTGTAAGAAAGTATATTGTAAAAAATTAATTCATCATAATTAGCTGCCAACTAAGAATGTAGTAACAAAAGAAAGTCTAGAAGATGTTATAAACCGAAGTAATTGTGTGTTTTAAAGATTTTTTTAATTAGCTAAGATAATTAGTTGATCATTTTAAGTTTCACATTTCTCTCTCATTTGACTATTTTCAACTTTCAACATTTCAACTTTCAATATTTCACATTCCACTTTGACCTTTTTTCCATTTTATATAGTATAGATATTTTAGATTTTGTTTGTTACTTGTTAGAAATTGTATGAAAGATTTCGCGTTTAGAAACAAATAACATAATAAAATTATAAATACAATGAAAGAATGAATAAATAGATCACGATACGATACACAAATGTGTTAGATTATAAAGCTTAGTAGTCATAACTACATGCCCGTTATATAGTTACCGACTTAATTACCCCTACAAGCTTTTTACATTCATTAAAAAAAAGAGCAAGTAGAGGCATGTATTTGACACGCAGTTATTATAAACCATGATTTGCCAATCTGTTTTTTAGAGTACAACGGCTAAAGCAATAATACGACGGTACCGGACTTGACCTGCTGGAAATAACATTGTTATTACTTTTCAAGACTGAGTTTGAAAGAGCTACTCAAATACGCGCAAAGTTTCTCAATATGAACTAAAATTGAAGTGGAAGTATCAATTTAATTATGATAGTTGGTTAGCTAGCTAGCATACGTATTATCCCTCGAAACTGTTGTTTAAAGCATTGATCGTGAATAGTTTGTCTCGCATATGTTGCACACCTAGAGTATGTTGTCAGAGAGATTAACAATGACAAACAAGGATTTGAACCATCTTTACTATTCCATTTATTAAACAAGAATGCACAGATAGACAAGCATTTGAACAAATTATAATGAATTCACATTTGCGTATATATATAAAATATAAGCAAGTTGATAATCATTCTTACAAGTTATCATTTAATTAGTTATAAGATGAAACACACCTTAAGCACGTTCTGTTTTCCTACATCTTATTAAAATTTATTTAGTGATGATGCAAGACAAGTTAAGTCTTCTTACATTTTTTTTTTTTTTTTAACGGCGTTAAAGTCTCCTTACATAATCACCGATTATTTTGGATCGGCAGGTTTGCATGAGTTTTGGGTGGGTAATTCGATTTAATTCAAATGAATATGGCTTTCGGTTCGGATTTAGTTTACAATAATATAGAACGGGCTATCCGGTTAACCCGAACATTGGCATAGTTTTGAGACTATTACAGTTTCTGATTTGAAAGGTTTGAAATTATATTGAAGTTGATTCTTGTTTAATTTACCAATATTTGAATTAACATGGACTGTATTTTTTTTCGTAATAGTCGTCGCAATTGTCCTTTGTAATTTGTATCTATACTTTTTCCTATTTGGTTTATGGGGCCAAACCGATATACTCGATTGTTTATATGGTTGGTTTGGTTCGGTTTTGTAAATTTTCGGTTTAGTTTTTAGGTGTGTTTCTTCTCATCAAAAAACCAAATAACTCTCGTTAACCGAAAATCAACTGTTTGAACACCCCTGGCCCTACAGCCCTGGCCCTACATACACGCAGTCACGCATATAGATACATATTATCATATATTTTAGATTTTAGATTTTAGATTTTGCTTGTTACTTGTTAGAAATTGTATGATATGTTTCACGTTTAGATGCCAATAAGAGTTTAAAATGACAAGTACAATGAAAGAATGCATAAACAGATCATGATTCGATTATAAAGTTTTGGTGATGAGAAGCAACTTAAGTATCACAAATTGACATTTGTGTGTACACAGAATAAGCAAGTTAGTTGTATCTTAAAGCTTGTTATTGGTCATATCTTCATCGACACTGTTCCTGCTGATATTGGAGTGGTAAGTATTAACTCAGAGTTCTAATGAATACAGTTGTAACATATACACTTAAGATGTTTATTTATAAAAAAGCAATAACTTCACTATCTACATTTATATTTTAACATTTGATGACGACTAATTAAACAACTTGATTATAATGAATTCAACTATGTGTATATATAAAATACTAGCTTTATAGCCCGCCCGAATGGGCGGGGTAGCTTCATAATATTACTTGACGAATTCTAACTGGACATAAATAAATAACGAACGACGCATAATATCTTTAACAAAAAATTGATAAAAAGAAAAGTATTCATGTAATATATGTAAAAAGAACAACGAAAAATGTGATAACAAATACAATGAAAAATGTGTCCTTAATCATATAGTACGAAATAAAACTTCTTTGTAAGCAACGTTGGTTGTGGAGTATGTGTATTCGCGGTCTTTGTCACAACAAAGAACCTTTAATTGGGCTAATGATCATTCCAAGTATTGCACAAATACTACCAACTCTCCCACGGATATTATCGAAAGCAAGCAACCCCACATCCAACATCCAATACAACTTGTAATGATTTCCACATCTTATATCAGGTACAATCTGCATTACCAATCCACATATTTTTTAACAGAACGTAAAATTTCCACCAGAGATAATTATCAAATATCTTCAAACTTAAGATATAATGATATGAAATAAGACTGGTACTTATGTGCACTTCATCTCACTTAAAGTAGAACACAAATGTGAAGTGTCTAGGTGCAGATAGCTAGTGATAAATTATTTATAGATGGCAGGTTCTCAACATGTTAAAATTTAGTAAAATTATATTCTCATTTTGTTCATCTCACTGAAAGTATAATACAAATGGCAAAACTTCATTTATACAAACCATATATTACTGTATAGCATATTATCCCGAATGTAAACATGATGCTATAAGCAAGCATACAAAACTGTAAAAAAATGGTGAAAAGACTAACTTGCCCCCTAGCTAAAAGAGCAGAAGGCCAAAGAATAAGCAGCAGCAGAGGGAAATGGTTAATCTGTTTAAAGATCTATCGATTTGCATCTCATGCCATCTTAATCTTTTGCTGTTATTCTAGCCTTCTAGGTGATAAATAGGTAGACAAGGACTATTTTGTGGGATGCAGGTATGCTTTCACCTTATGAGATGGTACATAAACATAATAACTACAACATGTAGTATTTTATTTAAAGTTTCAGGACTGCTTGTAATGTTTTAGCGCTTTCTCCTTACAATTTTACACAAAGGCCATGTCATTGACTATCATTTGTACAACATGTAATGTCTAATTTGCAATCTGGGTGTGACAACTCGTAATTTCAGGACATTTTATATAGACTAGATTTAGTCTACACATCATTAGTAACATCATTTCATATCAATTTATGCATGGGTTTTGCATTTTACATTAAACGTTTATTTTCTTATTAAATAAACGCTATCGCGTAATTAATTATTTTGAACATTTGATCCGACACTTCCAAAAATTATCCCGATATATTTTTATACTCATATTAAGATTATAAAAATAATATTATTATTTTACCCGATGTTTTAAATTTAATTGGTATATAAATTGTTATATTTATATAATTACGACGGATTTCGTAAATACTACATGATAATTATTAATTCACTCAATTTTTGTAAGAAATGTATTTTTATAATTTTTACGACTTCAATATATTTTATTTGATCCGTTAAAATTTATTTTTAGCTAACGCTACCTTAAATGCTTAAATAAATACACAAGTTACTACATATCTTCAATTAACTTCACATCTATTTATGTTTATACAATTAAAAAAAATTATAATCATTAACTATTAATACCCCCTTGTCGACACAAGGGGGTGAGTCATTTGAAATTTGTGAAATATCTTACTAAATAATCATACTATACTACATAAGTTATACATACAACACATAGTTACTCATTTTTTATTAAGTGTAAAAGATCAAACTCTTTCTTCCTCTCTTCTCCCTACAACCGGCCATCCATAAGGATCAAAGGAGAGTTCATCAAAAATTCTCTAGTCAAGTTTATTACACTCTAGTTATACTCTTAAGTAAGGTTTTGAAATAAAAACCTAGGGTGTTTAGGATTAAACCTTTGTTCACTTCACCTCATCAAGTTACTAGTAAGCATCTCATATTCATGTTCATCTTTCATATTTATTTTGTGTTCATTTCATCATATTTAAGAAAAACATGCAAGTCATAATGATATGATGTTTATACCACTTTTTAATGTTTTTAAGTGTTATATATATAATTATCATCCTATAATTACTCCTTGAAACATATCACTTTTAGTGATGTCTAGGAACCCATGACACCCTAAGAAGGTGTATGGTAGGATTAGAATAGCTTCGGAGTTGTTTTGAATTGGTTAGAATAGGTTTTGCGCGAGAAAAACTCATTTCGACAAATATATTTAAGGGTCTGACCTTTTCTGTGAAATCTGGAATTTTCGACAGTTGATAAAAATATTTGGGCTAGATATTTGGAAAATATACTTTAAAACGAAAACGTGGTCGATTGAATGGGTTAAAACGGAGTTATAACGAAGAAGTTATGCTATTTTCAAGTTTAACGACGAAGACTATTTGTTTCAGAAAATTCAGCATGTATTCTCAACTTTTTACGAGTCAAAAATGAATCTTAAGCGTTATTAATTGTGTCGACTTATCAAAAATATATTAGTATACTTTGATACGAAGCTAAGGATATAGAATACGTAGAAAACGGACTTGTAACGATTAAATTACACGCGTTTAAACAAAGTTGCCGTAAATATATTATATAAGAAAAACTAATATATTTCTATTAGACAAATATTACGGCCACAAATGACCATGTTGAGGGTCGTTTTTAACATGGATGTAGTACTTTTTATAACATGATGTCTTCTAATAAAAGTAAGTACGCCTAGCATATTTTCTAAAATGTCCGACCGTTCGTCAAGCGGAGTTGTAACGAGTAAAATACGATCACTTAAACTTTGCCGAAAACCACCCTTAAACAATATTTTGTATACGAGTACCATACTTTACCTACATTTTTCTCCATGATCGAGACCTCTATGATAAAAACTTAAAAGATAAAACTTGGAGATAATGATACAAGCTTCCCAAAACCGTTGAGTTTGTTTCCTAACACTCGACGTGCACCATTTTACGACTAGCTTTTCGAGGCCGTTTATTCACTTTCATGAAATTGTCAAATGATATTATTTTACGACGAAAAGTTATAATTTCATAATAAATCATTAAATGACTATCGTAGGATATCATCTCAACGTAAATACTTGTAAAGTATTTTATAATATGACGAGATGTCATAAACATACATTTCGACGTTAAACATTATTTTCAAATGTACAAGTGGTATAGATATCATACGAATTGCATGCATAACATTACATCATAACTTATTGTAGAACATATCATTCATAATAGGTCACGGTTAGAGGTTGCGCCTCATTTCAGTGTATCCACTTTTGTCATCATTATAATTGCATCAGGTGAGTTCCATAGCCCCATTTTCAATTGTTTTAATGCTTTTATTAAACTCTTTGGGGGAGATACATGCTCAACAACTTTTATGACATTCATGTCTATTTGCAAACTATATGTTTATCTAAACTAAATGTTTAGTCATACGAAGTAACAGTTTTGCCATACTTAGAATTTCTATATCATAAATCATTGGACTAGCGGTTTTGGTATAATCATTGGGCTAATTGTCTTGGTATAATCATTGAACTAAATGTCGTGGTATAATCATGGAACTAATGGTCTTGGAACAATTTGAAACAACACTCATATGTGTTATGTCAATTAACTATTAATACATTAAGTTACGCACTATTGTGAATTCATTTGACATCATGTGCTTGAACATAAACTATACACATTTTGGCAGTGGGTTGTGAACACACAGGTTGCAAGTTTTGTATGGGCGGAACTTGGAACTGAGTGGATTTACAATGCCTTTGCTGCATAAACGATTTTGAAAGACTTTACATTTCAACTCAAACTCTATGAACTCACTCAACCGTTGTGTTGACACTTTTTAGCATGTTTTATCTCAGGTATCTAAGGCATTCACTTCATGGCATGCATATGGACACATCATAGAGTCGCGGTGACGACGAGTCTCACTTGGGTTTTATGAACTTTAAAAACATCGTTTGGCTTGTATCAAATTTATTTCCGTACATATTGATTTAATTTGGGACCTACACTTTGTAAACTCTGATTATTTTACTAAATCAAACGATGTATTTTCCAAACGACACTTTAGGTCGTTCGATATAACTGTAACTTTGATGCTATGACAGTCCTCCCCAAGGTATTCCATTCCGCTGCAAAACACGTAATTTGGGGGTGTGACAGATTGGTATCAGAGCATCGGTTATAGAGAACTAGGTTGCATCATTAACCCTAGACTATAACTGCATCATCATAGCATCTCATCATTTCATTACAAGTGCATATTCACTTTACATGCGGGTTTATGACTTAACACCAAATATCGTATGAGTCGATTAGTCCAAGCATTGCATAGTTACTCCTAAATTATACATAGCCTGGTCACCTATGTCTAATTCAGGAAGAATCATGCAATGAAAGGAGTAGTAGTCTTATATGTGTAAGCAATTCTATGACCGAGCCAAATTTTCAAAAGACCCGTTACTCAAACCGATTTAGCCTAATCTCATGACAGTTCTTGTTTGATGAGTTCTGAGATTAAGTAAAAATCGGTTACCTAAAAGTCTTTTGAGGGTTTTGCTCGAGAATGGGAAAGTTTGCCACATCAAACCCTAAACCGGAGAGACCAACACGAACTGAATTCAGGGACTGAATTCCTTTTTGGGTGGGCGAATATGACAACTCGTAATTTCAGGACATTTCATATAGACTAGATTTAGTCTACACATCATTAGTAACATCATTTCATATCAATTTATGCATGGGTTTTGCATTTTACATTAAACGTTTATTTTCTTATTAAATAAACGCTATCGCGTAATTAATTATTTTGAACATTTGATCCGACACTTCCAAAAATTATCCCGATATATTTTTATACTCATATTAAGATTATAAAAATAATATTATTAGTTTACCCGATGTTTTAAATTTATTTGGTATATAAATTGTTATATTTATATAATTACGACGGATTTCGTAAATACTACCTGATAATTATTAATTCACTCAATTTTTGTAAGAAATGTATTTTTATAAATTTTACGACTTCAATATATTTTATTTGATCCGTTAAAATTTATTTTTAGCTAACGCTACCTTAAATGCTTAAATAAATACACAAGTTACTACATATCTTCAATTAACTTCACATCTATTTATGTTTATACATTTAAAAAAAATTATAATCATTAACTATTAATACCCCCTTGTCGACACAAGGGGGTGAGTCATTTGAAATTTGTGAAATATCTTACTAAATAATCATATTATACTACATAAGTTATACATACAACACATAGTTACTCATTTTTTATTAAGTGTAAAAGATCAAACTCTTTCTTCCTCTCTTCTCCCTACAACCGGCCATCCATAAGGATCAAAGGAGAGTTCATCAAAAATTCTCTGGTCAAGTTTATTACACTCTAGTTATACTCTTAAGTAAGGTTTTGAAATAAAAACCTAGGGTGTTTAGGATTAAACCTTTGTTCACTTCACCTCATCAAGTTACTAGTAAGCATCTCATATTCATGTTCATCTTTCATATTTATTTTGTGTTCATTTCATCATATTTAAGAAAAACATGCAAGTCATAATGATATGATGTTTATACCACTTTTTAATGTTTTTAAGTGTTATATATATAATTATCATCCTATAATTACTCCTTGAAACATATCACTTTTAGTGATGTCTAGGAACCCATGACACCCTAAGAAGGTGTATGGTAGGATTAGAATAGCTTCGGAGTTGTTTTGAATTGGTTAGAATAGGTTTTGCGCGAGAAAAACTCATTTCGACAAATATATTTAAGGGTCTGACCTTTTCTGTGAAATCTGGAATTTTCGACAGTTGATAAAAATATTTGGGCTAGATATTTGGAAAATATACTTTAAAACGAAAACGTGGTCGCTTGAATGGGTTAAAACGGAGTTATAACGAAGAAGTTATGCTATTTTCAAGTTTAACGACGAAGACTATTTGTTTCAGAAAATTCAGCATGTATTCTCAACTTTTTACGAGTCAAAAATGAATCTTAAGCGTTATTAATTGTGTCGACTTATCAAAAATATATTAGTATACTTTGATACGAAGCTAAGGATATAGAATACGTAGAAAACGGACTTGTAACGATTAAATTACACGCGTTTAAACAAAGTTGCCGTAACTATATTATATAAGAAAAACTAATATATTTCTATTAGACAAATATTACGGCCACAAATGACCATGTTGAGGGTCGTTTTTAACATGGATGTAGTACTTTTTATAACATGATGTCTTCTAGTAAAAGTAAGTACACCTAGCATATTTTCTAAAATGTCCGACCGTTCGTCAAGCGGAGTTGTAACGAGTAAAATACGGTCACTTAAACTTTGTCGAAAACCACCCTTAAACAATATTTTGTATACAAGTACCATACTTTACCTACATTTTTCTCCATGATCGAGACCTCTATGATAAAAACTTAAAAGCTAAAACTTTGAGATAATGATACAAGCTTCCCAAAACCGTTGAGTTTGTTTCCTAACACTCGACGTGCACCATTTTACGACTAGCTTTTCGAGGCCGTTTATTCACTTTCATGAAATTGTCAAATGATATTATTTTACGACGAAAAGTTATAATTTCATAATAAATCATTAAATGACTATCGTAGGATATCATCTCAACGTAAATACTTGTAAAGTATTTTATAATATGACGAGATGTCATAAACATACATTTCGACGTTAAACATTATTTTCAAATGTACAAGTGGTATAGATATCATACGAATTGCATGCATAACATTACATCATAACTTATTGTAGAACATATCATTCATAATAGGTCACGGTTAGAGGTTGCGCCTCATTTCAGTGTATCCACTTTTGTCATCATTATAATTGCATCAGGTGAGTTCCATAGCCCCATTTTCAATTGTTTTAATGCTTTTATTAAACTCTTTGGGGGAGATACATGCTCAACAACTTTTATGACATTCATGTCTATTTGCAAACTATATGTTTATCTAAACTAAATGTTTAGTCATACGAAGTAACAGTTTTGCCATACTTAGAATTTCTATATCATAAATCATTGGACTAGTGGTCTTGGTATAATCATTGGGCTAATTGTCTTGGTATAATCATTGAACTAAATGTCGTGGTATAATCATTGAGCTAAATGTCTTGGTATTATCATGGAACTAAATGTCTTGGTATAATCATGGAACTAATGGTCTTGGAACAATTTGAAACAACACTCATATGTGTTATGTCAATTAACTATTAATACATTAAGTTACGCACTATTGTGAATTCATTTGACATCATGTGCTTGAACATAAACTATACACATTTTGGCAGTGGGTTGTGAACACATAGGTTGCAAGTTTTGTATGGGCGGAACTTGGAACTGAGTGGATTTACAATGCCTTTGCTGCATAAACGATTTTGAAAGACTTTACATTTCAACTCAAACTCTATGAACTCACTCAACCTTTGTGTTGACACTTTTTAGCATGTTTTATCTCAGGTATCTAAGGCATTCACTTCATGGCATGCATATGGACACATCATAGAGTCGCGGTGACGACGCGTCTCACTTGGGTTTTATGAACTTTAAAAATATCGTTTGGCTTGTATCAAATTTATTTCCGTACATATTGATTTAATTTGGGACCTACACTTTGTAAACTCTGATTATTTTACTAAATCAAATGATGTATTTTCCAAACGACACTTTAGGTCGTTCGATATAACTGTAACTTTGATGCTATGACAGTCCTCCCCAAGGTATTCCATTTCGCTGCAAAACACGTAATTTGGGGGTGTGACACTGGGGATTGAATTTAAGTGTAGAAAAAGCCATTTATTTAAATAACAATCGCATTGAATGGAATACACAATAACCTATTAACATAAGCACCATTGGTCTTATGATTTATGCTTTCTACAAGATTAGAATTTGCCAATATCGTGCTTCAGACTAAGAAACCATATATCCTAACTAAAAGTGAGTCTACGGCTCTACGCAATAAGTAACTATCGCAGTCAGTTAAATTAGTTATCAGACATAACACTGTCATATAAGTGTTAACTTTATCCCTCCCTCCGCCCAAAACACCACATAACAGAGAGTCCACGACATCTTACTAATTTTACTAATTATTTCACATAATTGGTAACTCTGGCTTACGCTTAAGCAGACTTACGCATAACTTGCTTTACGCATAAGAATATGCTTACGCATAACGGGTTGAGAAAACGTTACGCATAGGCTTACGCATAAGCTGAAAAGAAAAGTTACGGTAGACCTTGACCACATCGACCACAAACATACCATATACCAAAAAGACATCCGACTTCAGTTTCATAATCACATCATCAGTCCACGTTTCACAAATCAAATCCAACATCCTACATCTAGACTCACCAATTGCCCCTCACTATCACTCTCCATCTCTCATTCATAACCAAAACTCGAAAAACAAATTAAACGAAAATGATCTCAGAATCGGTTCAGTTTTATCTCAAAAGGATTTTTTTCCTGAACCTACATCTTCACCAATCATTGATTATATTCGAACTCGTAAAGAGACATAATAACAAATGTGTTATTTGTTCCTCTTTGGTTCGTTCATTATCAAACACAAAAACAAAACATAAACCTACCCGAGACCCATAGGATCTTGAAGTCATCTTCTTGATTCGAACCATAATGGAAATATAATGGTAAAGGTGCGGTTGAGATATGAGTTGCGTGAGATGATGTATAACTGAGATGAGCTTCGAATGAGATGTGCAGAGATTTGGATTTGTATGTTGGGTGAGAGAATAAAGTTATGTGTAGGCGTTTCTATCATGTGAATGTTTTAGGTTTAGGTCAAAATGACTTAGTGATATCATTTATATCCGGATATGGAAGCGTGGATTGGGTTTTGTATATGGATCGGTTTGTTAACCGGACCATGGTTATCTAATGGACAAATGGGCTGGACTTATGCTTGAGAAATCTGATGGGCTCAAACAATTGATGGTGTTATATTTGTTGAACTGATGTCTTTCAAACGCAAGTATATATACAAAAAAGTGTCATCCGAAATTTTTGTGATATACAAATTTTTTGGATACAAATTTTTGTTATTCAAGAAAGAGTGGTATTTATGGTATATTTTCACGGAGGGATACAATATTCACGGCTTAAGAGAAGATGTGAAAAATGACTACGGAGTTTTTGTACGGTATTATTGACGAGAAACTGAAGTGACATTTCACGGGTGGACTTCTTTATCTTTGAGACGATGGTTGGTTGGATGCATGTCTCAAGATAACTTGTTTGAGCACATTATGAAATTTGAAAATCTGGTTATAACTGGTAAGGAGTTACGTTGTAGTGCTCACAGTGTTTAACCATCACTTTAAGGAGTTACGTTGTAGTGCTCAGTGTCACACGGCGATGTGGATTGTTCAAAATTTAGAACAAGCAGTAAGTCACAAAGTAGGGATGTTTGCTTCCTTTTCAAGTCAGTCGTATCGGGTTTCCTCCATATGTGGTCATTACTATTAGCCGTTGAATTCAAAGGAGGTTCTTTTAAAGGTTGGTTCGAGAGACGTATATTGAGAGTATTTTTGCGACATATTCTCATGGAAATTTGATCAAGCTATGATGTTTCAAAATTGCATCAAGAAGGTAATACGGTATGTACGCAACATTATGATGATTCCGATAGCTCGCAACCATCAGGAGGGAGAAGTTGGTATTTCATCTTCCGTGATTGGATTACGAAGGGATTTTTGCTTAAGACTGAAGAAGGAGAAGTAGTGTGGTGTACATCGGGGTTTTTTTTACCAACTTGGATGCAATACTAAGTGAGTTATGTTGTTATGATATTCCCAGAACGACAACCATTGTACGATCAAGAGCTTACTTTCTCCGCTGCGTGTCTGAAGATTAAAGACGTGTTGGAAGAGTGTTGTCGGTTCATGAGGGAGCAAAAGAAAGAAAAAAGGCTCACTAGTTAGGAGGGAGTAATAACCTAACTAGACCGTTACAGTTGAAGTTCAGAGCTACAAGAAGATCATTTGCCGAGGTCATCGGAAGGGAGAACTTCAAGTTTGCCTCAGTATCTAGACTACAGAGACTCTGCACTTCAAGAAAGTCAACATTGTTCATTACTATTGTAATTTACTTTGTTTTGTATTTATAGGTCTCATTGTAACCATTCACGTGTGACGCTATCTTGGAGGGAGATTGTTAGCCTCGCTTTTTCTAAAGATAACGTCACTTACGTGAATTGGACTAGATGCGTAGTATACTTTGCCCTTAGGGACTAGTATCGTTTATGTGGCAAAGTTAGAGCCTATAAATACCCCTCATGACTCTCCATGAGGGGTGAGTTGAATCATTTGGTCATTTGTATTGTTTTGTTCTTATCAATAAACCTTGTGTTTTCTCCTCCCTCTCTCTACTTTCTCTCACTAAGAAGGATGAAGATCTTCATCTTCTTCCACCAACCCCGACCTCCAAACCACATAAATTTTATAGTATTCGGTCCTGACAGTTTGGCATTGCTTACTTTTCACAGCCTATTAGCAATTCAAAAATAGTGTTTGGATTTGCTTATACAGTAAAAAAAATGTACTTGGACACTGAAAAAATTTGGTTCAAACTTCAAAGTGTTAACTCAATCTATTTACTTAACAATTTTAGATTATATTAAGGGGGTAAAAGCTTCACCTCATATAAGCATTTATTTTACCCCAAAATAAGCAGATAAGCACAAGTCGTGAAGAATGAGATTTTATTTACCTTCTTGGAGACGTTTTCATAGCTAGCTTTGCTAATCAGGGAGAATGCCAAAATGAAAACATCGGCCCACGATAACTCAGCAGTCTTAATCTGTTATAATCCTCCTGTCCTGTTTCATATAACACATGATCAATATATGTAAATAAATTAAAAATTATGAAGTTTCTGGAATTTTTGAAAGGTAACCAGCAGTATCCCACAAGCCTAGACTAACCGTGCTTCCATTGACAACCACATTGCCACTGAAATTATCAAACACTATCGGGACATGGTCCTATTTACAGAACAATCAACAATGTACTTAGTTCCGATTCCAATAACTGAATGCGACTATATACTAATTTTTCTCATAAATTTCATAAAATCATCCAAAATAGCATTGTAATCGTTAATCAGTAACATCACGGAGAACACAGTTCCTCCATACGCAACTGCAAAGACAAGCCCTTGATCGTCATAAGTTGTAGTTGGTCTTCCTTGTACACGTAAAATGCCCTAAATCAATAAATTATTAGATCCGTCAGCTTCATGGATATATACATACATAAATCAGAAAGTGTATCAGGTGGACTATAAGACAACCTAATATTTTTCAGGTCTTTGATCACAACTTAAACTAAGAAGGCCATCGCTTAACTAAAACAACGTTGGTGGCTAAAAAAATATATAATGTACTTTCATTTACTAAAAGATAATAAGAAAAAAAGAATACATATGCACTTATTTATTCAATCAAAATACTCTAGAGGTTTTGTACTATGACATAACCTTCACTTTCTTGAGGTATCCGAATTCTATATCAATGTTATGCTCATAAAAATGTAGTCAATTATATTCAAATACATACCCTCATGGGACCTGCAAAAGCATAAATCATGTAGATACAGAACCGGGTGACACATTTTATTAGAACTAAACTTGCTGCAAGAGTCTAGCATGTTACTACAAAACAGTAGCCTAAATGACATGTGTGTAACCATTTTAAGGGTAAAAGGGACCTTTTCTTCAAAGATGTTAAAAACTGGTAAGTTAAAAGTATTTATGCATGCAAAAAAGGACTTGTCTACAGAAATTGGTAAAGTGTATAGACGTTTCTAACGTAGTTTTGGTTAGTATTGGAAGTTCACTTCAGTGTTTCTTGTAACTTGACAGCAACATGCTCAACATCCAATGGTCCTGATGCAAGGAAGGGATTATCATTTCAAATGAGATTCCTCGAATATTATTAGTAAATGGTCACTTGTGATAAGAGTGTTTTAGAAAACTACAAAGATAATTTATTACGGTCGGCTAGTAATTCCTACATAAATGATAAATAGTCAATGCCTAAAGCAACAGATACGATTCGCAATTAAACAAATGGCAATTAAAAAACTACCACAATGAGACATAAGCATCGCACAAAACAAAATAAAGTAAAATAATTAACCTTCGTCCCTCTTCCAAACACTTGGAGCGATTGAGTCAAGATCAAAATCTGCATCAACAGATCATCTTCTGCAGCAAATGAAACAACAAACATAAGTCATCTCATAACCGATTGACAATAATATTTTATCAGAAAAAAAAACAAACATCGAGTTAGCATCTTCTTTGCAGAATTCTTTCACATTTGCTGTTTAGAAGAAAAATAAAAAAGAATTAACATATCTTAAGCTGCAAAATTCATAAAACTGTAATAAGGCAGTGAACAATAGTTTAAAAAAATGAAACGCCTATAGGATTATCAAGATAATCACCATTCGGTTTACACTACTGTCGGGTTGTAGGTCAGAAGCGGCACTAACAAAAAAATTGTCATAATTCTTCTAAAAAATATCCCAAAGTGCAACCAATTCTGGAATTTATTTCAGAACACCTAGGAGATGCAAATGTTAAACTTGATACATTTCTTTTAGATATGATGGGCACTCCCTAAAACACATGAAAGTAAACTGGTTGTTGTTTTTCTTGTAGTAACAACAGAGGCCACCCATCATTAGATGAAAGGAAGTCATTACCCTTCATATCTTAACCGTAAAAACTTATTAGTTTCGAATTTAGCCATAACTTTAAAGATAAATTTTATTGGAGATGAAGAAATTTTATTCGCTCTAGTACTGAAAATCATTATTTCGACATGTAAATCTAATAAAAAATAGAATATTCATAAAAATTGCAACTTTTAGACCATATGAGGGTGTTTGGTGTTGATTACCGCACACCACTATATTTTTAGAGCTAATTCATAATAAGCAACTATTAGTAGCTAATTCGAACCCACACATATTAGTCACAAAGTAAAAAATGATTATCTATCATTTTGCAAAAATACAATTTAATAAGCAACCTCAAACTATCTATTTAGAATAGCTTATTTAAATCTAAAAAGTAGATAAAAGGTTTTAAGCGACTCCAAAACCCCTCACACCAACAAAAATTAAGTAGTGATCTAAATGTAAGTGCAAATGATCCAACATACAAATGAGCATCTTTATTCTAGATTACAACAATCACAACCAAACAACATATAAAACGCTTAAAGTTGAACATAATATTCATCTAAAAAAGTAAAATACTTATCAACTAACCGTGCATGATGTAATAGTGCAAAATGAGCCATAAATGGGTTGGAACTGAACCTCTAATGATAGTATGCCCTAAAAGCTCAATCATCTGGTAGTATGCCCTACCATGCAATGGGGTATGGCATTGTCGAGAGACTGAGAAATATCATGTCCTGAAAACAGCATACAAAAACTCATCTAATAAACTGAGGATTCCTACCTTGTCCTATAAAAGTTGCCACTATAATGGTTATCAACAAACCAATTATATGTCAAGAACCCAAGATGATTACCTTACTAACCTCACAAAAACATAAGAGATGGTGGAAGTGACAACCTGCATGGTTTGAGCTGCAACATTCCTATGTGCCCACCTGATTACAAATAGACAAAGCATAACGAACATGGTATCATGAAGCTGATATAATAACACACATGTTAGTTTGGTATAACCTTCAAAAAATCTGATTACAATTGCTAAATTTAATTTTCAAGTAAACCAAACAAAAATCACAAACATCATTTGAAATTGAATTGGACAATCACAAACTATCATTATTAATGGTTAAAAAAACAATAAAATTGAGTAATTCAATTTACCTAGGAAAATCGTGATCAGATGTTGGCGATGATAAACTGAATATCTCATTCAATGAATGCGTTTTGATATTTGGTGGGTTTTTTTTTTTGGAAAAGCCGAGTATATTGGGGAGGTAGTTGAGGAGATGAGTTACTATGTTATTCTGATTTGATAAGGTTTTGGAATGTGCAGCGAATGATGAGGGGAGGTTATGAATCACC
The DNA here is from genome assembly GCA_019973895.1 of Chrysanthemum seticuspe. Taxonomy (NCBI): domain Eukaryota; kingdom Viridiplantae; phylum Streptophyta; class Magnoliopsida; order Asterales; family Asteraceae; genus Chrysanthemum; species Chrysanthemum seticuspe. The sequence continues at coordinate 301,803,969 of BPTQ01000001.1, read as the reverse complement.
TTTGACTGGCATTGAATTTTAGTGTAAAAGCTGCATTTATGAGTAGAAACTGAAGTATATTAGTTTGGAAGTAGAAGATAATACACAAAAATGTGATTTGCCTTAGTGGTAGAGGCGTTAGGCTGTGAATGTTGAGACCCATGTTCGATTCTTGGCTGCTACAAATTTTCTTTTTTTTTTATAATGTAACCGGATGTAGTGCCATGGTGGCATTTCCACCTCATCATAGAGGCGCCATGTCATCATTAAAATGCCTAGTAAGCATTATACATGTGGCATATGTAGTCTCATATATATGTATAGATAAGCAAGTTGATAATCTATCTGGCAATTTATCAATTTAATTAGTTATAAAATGGGAGACACCTTACGCACGTTATGTTTTCCTACATGTTATTTTAGATCAATTGGTTGGTATTCACATTACCTCATATAATTATTTAGTGATGATGCAAGACAAATTAAAGTCTCCTTAAATTTTTTATTTTATTTTTTTGAACGGCGTGAATTCACATTTGCGTATATATATAAAGTATGACTTAGGATCAAATGAGATGAATCATTAAAATAAGAAAGATGAGAAATAAATATAACTACACATTAAAGATGCATTAATTTGAATTAGATGCATCCGTAATCTTTTACATGCATCATAATATATTTTCTAACAAAAAATTATATGTATATACATATATTAGATGCATTTCATCAAGTTAGACGAATCCTATGTATTTTTCGTCCTCTGCGGGTCAACTTTGTTGCTAGTACTAATTCACATCGTTTTTACTTCAAAATCACTTTTGAAACTAATTGTGATGCATCTAAATGAATAGAGATGCATCTAATTCAAGTCGATGCATCTCAAATATGCGATTATAGTTATTTCTTATTCTTCTCATTTTAAGTTTTCTTCTCACTGAATCTTTACCCAAGAAAGTATAAGCAAGTTGATAATCATTCTTACAAGTTATCATTTAATTAGTTATAAGATGCAACACACCTTACACACGTTATGTTTTTCTACATCTTATTCTTGATCAATAGGTTGGTATTCACCTGACCTCATATAATATAAAATTTATTTAGTGATGATGCAAGACAAATTAAGTCTTCTTACATTTTATATTAAAGTCTCCTTACATAATCACCGGTTAATTTGGATCGGCAGGGTTGACGTTCACATGATCTCATATTACTAGGGGTGATCATCAAGCGGTTAGACCCACAAAACCAACCAATCCAAATCAATATGGTTTATTTGGTTTGGTTTGCTTGGTTTTGGGTGGATAATTCGATTTAACCAAAATGAAATTATGGTTTTCGGTTCGGATTTAGTTTACAATAATATAGAACGAGGCCGTCCGGTTAACCCGAACATGGGATAAGCTTATAGAACAGAGGGGTGTGCAATATGTGCCGTTGCACAGGGTCTCCACTTAAAAAGAGCCATATTTTTATTAGTTTTGCATATAAATACGTATAATATTAAACATATATAAGTCATATAATTCCTGTTTATGTACAATTTCTTTTTAATTTACAAGTATAATAGGGCCTCTTTATTGTTATTGCATATGGTCACCGAAAACCACGAGACAACACTGTTATAGAATTCGAATTTGGAATGGAATGATGATAGCTTAAATGAATAATTGATTTTTTCCTTGTATATAATGAAATCTCCAACATCTTCATCTCACTTTTTAGATATTTAGATTTCTTTCAATGTTGGGATCTAATTTCAAGGCATGATTAAGTTTGAACGATTTTTTTTTTTTTTTTTTTTTTTTTTCTTTCTTTTTTTTTTTAAAGTTTCCTAAACGTTGGCATAGTTTTGAGAGTTTCAAAGTTTCTAATTTGAAAGGTTTGAAATTATATTGAAGTTGATTCTTGTTTAATTTATCAATATTTGAATTAACATGTACTGTAATATTTTCCGAAATAGTTGTTGCAACATTTCTTTGTAATTTGTATCTCTACTTATTTTCCAGTTTGGTTTATGGGCCCCAAACCGATATACCCGATTGTTAATTTGGATGGTTTGGTTCGAGTTTGTAAATTTTGTTTGGTTTTTGGGTGTATTTCTTCTCATCAAAAAACCGAATAACTTTGGTGAACCGAAAACCGACCTTTTGAACACCTCTACATACACGCAGTTATGAATATAGATACATGCAATTGTATATTTTAGATTTTGCTTGTTACTTGTTAGAAATTGTATGAAAGATTTCGCATTTACAGTTTAAAATGACAAGTACAATGAAAGAATGCATAAACAGATCATGATTCGATACACAAAAGTGTTAAATTATAAGTTTAGTATTATAACATTTGGTGATGAGAAAGCAGCTTAATTATCACAAATTGACATTTGTGTATACACAGAATAAACAAGTTAATTATATCTTAAAGCTTGTTATTGATCATACACAAAGAAGACGTCAAACAATATTTGGGTCATACTTTCATCGATACTGTTCCTGCTGATAGTTTCAGAGGAAACCATATTAGAGTGGTAAGTATAACTCAGAGTTTTAATGAATACAATTGTAATATGTACACTAAATATGTTTATTTATAAAAAAGCAATAACTTCACCATCTACATTTATAATTTAACATTTGGTGACGACTAATTAAACAACTTGATTATAATGAATTCAACTATGTGTATATATAAAATATAAGCTAGTTGATAATCTTTCTGGCAATTTATCATTTAATTAGTTATAAGATGCAACACACCTAGACACGTTATGTTTTCCTGCATGTTATTTTAGATCAATTGGTTGGTATCACATGACCTCATATAATTATTTAGTGATGATGCAAGACAAATTAAGTCTCCTTAAATTTTTATTATTATTATTTTTTAAACGGCGTGAAGTCTCCTTACATAATCACCGATTATTTTGGATCGACAGGTTGGCATTCACATGATCTCATATTATATTTACATACACGCCTATAGATACATGCTATTTTATATTTTAGATTTTGCTTGTTACTTGTTAGAAATTGTATGAAAGATTTCACGTTTAGAAACGAATAACAGAAATAAAATTACAAGTACAATGAAAGAATGCATAAAACAAAAGATCATGATACGATACACAAAAGTGTTAGATTATAAAGTTTAGTATCTATAAAAACATGCCTCGTTATATAGTACATGCCTCGTTATATAGTTACCAACTTATCGTTGGGTAGCATACATACACTACAAAATAAATGACTTTTGCTTACTAAAAAAAGTATGAGCAAAAGATAAGAAAACAGTAAGTAAATGCTAATTTTTAAACTCCCACTAAAGAAAAAACAGTAAGTAGAAAAGGGATCACTAAAAGTCTTTGCTTACTAAAATTATAGTAAGCAAAAGCTCAAAAGATTTAGTGTCTAAAAGTTTTTAGTCACTAAAAATGGTACACCACCTTTCTATAAAATCACTAAAATGACACAATTTACACATATCTATACTATATTATAAAGCATTTGAAACATTCGTAAAAAGGAAGGCTTAAAAAATTAAGATTCAACACTTGCTAATAATAGCAAATTTTAATAAGTACATCTATAATAGCATTTGTTGCAACACTTTAAAGCACTTTTTTTAGAAATGTTTTTAAAAAATAATAATAAAATAAATACAAAGTAATTTAATATAAGAAAAAAAACGTACATAACAATAAATACCTGATAAATGTTATTTTTAAAACACCCCTAATATGAAAAATACTTGTTATTATACATATGGTACAAACTAATAAAACACACAAATCTTCATGCAATTTAATTATATGTAAACAAGTTCATAGTACATATGGTTTTAAAAAACGGACCGGGCCAACGGGTTCAACCGGGAACCGGAGTCACCACCGGTTTGGCAAGCCCATAAAAGTCGTCCGAAACAGTATTGTTAAATCAATTGAGTTTAAAAATGCATACTAAAATACAATTTTCAAAAAATAATATTTAATCGCAAGAGTGCCTCGAGAATCAACATATGCACATTTTGAAATTTTTTTAATAAAACTTACCGTAAAAACTAAAAACTTTGTTTTACAAAAATCGGACGATTCTTTTTCAAAGCAAAGGATGCAAAGGTGCAAAGTCCTAATTATATGATTATGCACATTTACACATATCTATACTATATTATAAAGCATTTGAGACATTCCTAAAAAAGAATGCTTAAAAAATTAAGATTCAACACTTGCTAATAATGGCAAATTTTAATAAGAACATCTATAATAGCATTTGTTGCAACAATTTAAAACACTTTTTTTAGACATGTTTATAAAAAATAATAATAAAAAAATACAAAGTAATTTAATATAAGAAAAAAAAAACGTACATAACAATAAATACCTAATAAATGTTATTTTTAAAACACCCCTAATATAAAAAATACTTCTTATTATACATATGATACAAACTAATAAAACACACAAATCTTCATGCAATTTAATTATATGTAAACAAGTTCATAGTACATATGGTTTTAAAAAACGGACAGGGCCAACAGGTTCAACCGGGAACCGGAGTCACCACCGGTTTGGCTAGCCCATAAAAGTCGTCCGAAACAGTTATGTTAAATCAAAAGAGTTTAAAAATGCATACTAAAATACAATTTTCAAAAAATATTATTTAATCGCAAGAGTGCCTCGAGAATCAACATATGCACCTTTTGAAATTTTTTTAATAACACTTACCGTAAAAAACTAAAAACTTTGTTTTACAAAAATCGGACGATTCTTTTTCAAAGCAAATGATGCAAAGGTGCAAATTCCTAATTATATGATTATGCACATTTACACATATCTATACTAAATTATAAAGCATTTGGGACATTCCTAAAAAGGAATGCTTAAAAAATTAAGATTCAACACTTGCTAATAATGGCAAATTTTAATAAATACATCTATAATAGCATTTGTTGCAACAATTTAAAGCACTTTTTTAGACATGTTTTTAAAAAATAATAATAAAAAAATACAAAGTAATTTAATATAATAAAAAAAACGTACATAACAATAAATACCTAATAAATGTTATTTTTAAAACACCCCTAATATGAAAAACACTTGTTATTATACATATGGTACAAACTAATAAAACGAACAAATCTTCATGCAATTTAATTATATGTAAACAAGTTCATAGTACATATGGTTTTAAAAAACGGACCGGGCCAACGGGTTCAACCAGGAACCGGAGTCACCACCGGTTCGGCTAGCCCATAAAAGTCGTCCGAAACGGTATTGTTAAATCAATTGAGTTTAAAAATGCATACTAAAATACAATTTTCAAAAAATAATATTTAATCGCAAGAGTGCCTCGATAATCAACATATGCACCTTTTGAAATTTTTTTAATAAAACTTACCGTAAAAACTAAAAACTTTGTTTTACAAAAATCGACGATTCTTTTTCAAAGCAAAGGATGCAAAGGTGCAAAGTCCAAATTATATGATTATGCACATTTACACATATCTATACTATATTATAAAGCATTTGGGACATTCCTAAAAAGAAAGGCTTAAAAATTAAGATTCAACACTTGCTAATAATGACAAATTTTAATAAGAACATCTATAATAGCATTTGTTGCAACAATTTAAAACACTTTTTTAGACATGTTTTTAAAAAATAATAATAAAAAAAATACAAAGTAATTTAATATAAGAAAAAAAACGTACAAAACATTAAATACCTAATAAATGTTATTTTTAAAACACCCCTAATATGAAAAATACTTGTTATTATACATATGGTACAAACTAATAAAAAACACAAATCTTCATGCAATTTAATTATATGTAAACAAGTTCATAGTACATATGGTTTTAAAAAACGGACCGGGCCAACGGGTTCAACCGGGAACCGGAGTCACCACCGGTTCGGCTAGCCCATAAAAGTCGTCCGAAACAGTTATGTTAAATCAATTGAGTTTAAAAATGCATACTAAAATACAATTTTCAAAAAATATTATTTAATCGCAAGAGTGCCTCGAGAATCAACATATGCACCTTTTGAAATTTTTTTAATAAAACTTACCGTAAAAACTAAAAACTTTGTTTTACAAAAATCGGACGATTCTTTTTCAAAGCAAAGGATGCCAAGGTGCAAAGTCCTAATTATATGATTATGCACATTTACACATATTTATACTATATTATAAAGCATTTGGGACATTCCTAAAAAGGAAGGCTTAAAAAATTAAGATTCAACACTTGCTAATAATGGCAAATTTTAATAAGTATTTCTATAATAGCATTTGTTGCAACAATTTAAAGCACTTTTTTTAGACATGTTTTTAAAAAATAATAAAAAAAAAAATACAAAGTAATTTAATATAAGAAAAAAAACATACATAACAATAAATACCTAATAAATGTTATTTTTAAAACACCTATAATATGAAAAATACTTGTTATTATACATATGGTACAAACTAATAAAACACACAAATCTTCATGCAATTTAATTATATTTAAACAAGTTCATAGTATATATATGGTTTTAAAAAACGGACCGGGCCAACGGGTTCAACCGGGAACCGGAGTCACCACCGGTTCGGCTAGCCCATAAAAGTCGTCAGAAACGGTATTGTTAAATCAATAGAGTTTAAAAATGCATACTGAAATACAATTTTCAAAAAATATTATTTAATCGCAAGAGTGCCTCGAGAATCAACATATGCACCTTTTGCAATTTTTTTAATAAAACTTACCTTAAAAACTAAAAACTCTGTTTATAAAAATCTGACGATTCTTTTTCAAAGCAAATGATGCAAAGGTGCAAAGTCCTAATTATATGATTATGCACATTTACACATATCTATACTATATTATAAAGCATTGGAAGGCTTAAAAAATTAAGATTCAACACTTGCTAATAATGGCAAATTTTAATAAGTACATCTATAATAGCATTTGTTGCAACACTTTAAAGCACTTTTTTAGACATGTTTTTAAAAAATAATAATAAAAAAATACCAAGTAATTTAATATAAAAAAAAAACGTACATAACAATAAATTCCTAATAAATGTTATTTTTAAAACACCCCTAATATAAAAAAATACTTGTTATTATACATACGGTACAAACTAATAAAACACACAAATATTCATGCAATGTAATTATATGTAAACAAGTTCATAGTACATATGATTTTAAAAAACGGACCGGGCCAACGGGTTCAACCGGGAACCGGAGTCACCCCCGGTTCGGCTAGCCCATAAAAGTCGTCCGAAACGGTATTGTTAAATCAATAGAGTTTAAAAATGCATACTTAAATACAATTTTCAAAAAAAATTATTTAATCGCAAGAGTGCCTCGAGAATCAACATATGCACCTTTTGAAATTTTTTAATAAAACTTACCGTAAAAACTAAAAACTTTGTTTTATAAAAATCGGACGATTCCTTTTCAAAGCAAAAGATGCAAAGGTGCAAACTCCTAATTATATGATTATGCACATTTACACATATCTATACTATATTATAAAGTATTTGGGACATTCCTAAAAAGGAAGACTTAAAAAATTAAGATTCAACACTTGCTAATAATGGCAAATTTTAATAAGTACATCTATAATAGCATTTGTTGCAACATTTTAAAGCGCTTTTTTTTATATGTTTTTAAAAAATAATAATAAAAAAATACAAAGTAATTTAATATAAGAAAAAAAACGTACATAACAATAAATACCTAATAAATGTTATTTTTAAAACACCCCTAATATGAAAAATACTTGTTATTATACATATGGTACAAACTAATAAAACACACAAATCTTCATGCAATTTAATTATATGTAAACAAGTTCATAGTACATATGGTTTCAAAAAACGGACCGGGCCAACGGGTTCAATCGGGACAGGAGTCACCACCGGTTCGGCTAACCCATAAAAGTCGTCCGAAACGGTATTGCTAAATCAATAGAGTTTAAAAATGCATACTTAAATATAATTTTTAAAAAATATTATTTAATCGCAAGAGTGCCTCGAGAATCAACATATGCACCTTTTGAATTTTTTTTTAATAAAACTTACCGTAAAAACTAAAAACTTTGTTTTATAAAAATCGGACGATTCTTTTTCAAAGCAAAGGATGCAAATGTGCAAAGTGCTAAGTGGTAATTATATATATATATATTATATATATATATATATATATATATATATATATATATATATATATATATATATATATATATATATATATATATTTGAATATTAATAATTATACTTTTTAAAGTAACCCACGTGATTTATTGAATATTTATTTTTACTTTATCTTTTTAAGTAATCTTTTACTTGTATCATCCATCTATGTGGGACAAATTTAACAAACATTGTTTTTGAGAACTAAATTTTCTTAGTATAATGTAAGTGATTTTTAAAAGTCGCTTTGGTGTTATTATTTATTGGTAACTTATGACTACGGGCTATTGTCAACTACTTCTATCTTATACCTTTACAATATACCTACTACCAACTCATTATTGTTACCACATCACGTGGATAATCTACAATTTTTATATGAAAATTTTTGTTATTGCATAACAGTATTCAAAACTAAAATTATCGTCGTCCGTATATCTATTGTATTGTAAAATATAAATCTAAAAAAAATTCGCTGAATATTTTAATTGTATGACGCCGCCGCTGCAACTCGCGGGTACCCTGCTAGTATATATATATATATAATCCGGATCAATTGAGAAGAGTTTGAGATTGAGAAGATTGAGAAACAATCTTAACCTTTCATTAGTATTAGTCGAGTAGCAGTTTTTGATTTCAATAAATGGAGCCCAAAATTGTAGGATAATTCAAGTAAGTTTTGCTTCATCTAATTACTAATTTACCCCTTAACACTAATTTAAATGCTTTATTAAATGATTCAAATTTAACATAATTGAATGGCTAGGATCTCTTCTCAATCTTCTTAATCTCAAAACCTTCTTAATGTAACCAAAGCCTATATATATATACTAGCCGCAGGCCCGCCCGCTGGGCGGCTAGCTTCAAGAATTATTTAAGATAAAATTAATAATATAGTTTTTAAAATATCGTTAAACTTAATATAATGTTCATAATAAAAACTAGAGGTGGCAAAACGGGCGGGCCGGGCGGGCACGGGCACGGGCTAAAACGGGCACGGGCTAGAATGGGCACGGGCTAGAACGGGCACGGGCTAAACGGGCACGGGCCAAACGGGCACATGTTATACAAATCGCTTAATAAAAGACCTAAAACGACTAAATAAATTCCTTAAACGTAATATCTTATTTATATTAACAAAAATAAATATATTATATAAAAAAAATCTTTAAAACGATCGTTAATGTTCAACAATTGAGAGAAAAAAAAAGTGCCCGTTTGTGCCCATTTAAGTTTTCAATGGGCTATATGTGCCCATTTAAAAAAAAGAAGGGGGCTAAATGTGCCCAAATCTTCTAAAAATGTGCCCATTTAGCCCATCTTTTTGCTTCTGGGCATATTTTGCCACCTCTAATAAAAACAAGTTTCTGCCATACATATCTATTATAGTAGGGCATAATCAAAATGAAGAAAGATACTCATAATCTGTGAAGACACATCTTTATACGCGACGTTTGTTGTAGCATTGGTGTAGTTATCATTTTTGTCACAACATAACACTTTAAGACCTTTTTTGCTCTTTACTCTTGAAACAACCATATAAAGTTGTTCATGTGAGAAACCCGGACGTTCCAAATAAAGTCCAACCTTTGCCAAAGTTTGACCTTGACTTTTGTTTATTGTCTTGGGAAAAGAAACAAAACTTGGAATTGTCTTCTATTAAGAGCATTTTCTTATCGAATGGGGTTATTATCATCCAAGGAATAGTGCAAATATCGCCCAATTTACTTTCTGATATAATTTTTGCAATTATGTTATAGAAAAAAATATTAAACGAACAGAAATAAATTGATGTTTTTTAATACCGTAAGAAAACTACATATATATATACTCCCACCTTGGACATTTTTATCACCATAATTAAGAAATCATAAACATAGTAATAAGTATTGTAGAAACAGTAATAATATTATTAAATAAATAAGTTCCTGTTGTAGTTACTGTCCAGTCCCGATATCTTTAATTTTCCTTTCAAAAAAATTTCGACATTATAAATCTTAATGTGGCTTCCCTGTTACAGAAGAAAATTTTACTTGTGTACAGCAATAACCGACCACGGCTACTGATTCAACGTACTTTGTCGTGAAATATTATCAATTGGTCTATAATAGAAGGATCTTTAACAGGCAAATATTTGTTCATAAGATGACACCGATTAGCTGAAGAGAATCTCCCTCTACCCGTATAATTCCCTTCTTGGCCAGCCAACATTTTAACCGGCGAAACAGGAACCTCCTGCCTTCGTGGAAGTACACGTTTCAACTTGTCATGAGGTTCAGATCTCATCTTTGTTAACTGAGCAACTTCATGATCGAGTTCATTTTGTGACGAAGGTTGAGGACTATCGTGATCATCTCCAACAGGAGAAGATTCACTATCGCAAAAATCTGGGTCTATTTCCAATCTACTTAACGCGTAACCCATAGCACCTATAGCCGTGTTCCAAGCGCTAAAGTACATTTTACCACAAATAGTTTGTAAATGATTCGAGACTTAAAACGACATAAAGCATTACAAAATGCTCTTTCATATCATTCCCGGATTCGGCTTGCAAACCCTACAAACAAATATATCAAACATTAATACATATAAATACAAATCAGAAATTGAAAATTAAAAATAACATCAACACACTAAAAATTTCATCAATGAAATTAACTCGCTTAGTCAATTGTTCAAGAAACTTTGAATATGAAACGTGTCTGTGAAGCTGGTTTTCTATGGGGCATTCTGCAGGGATCAAAGAAGGTTCGGTATCCCTGTGTATGAGTCCACTCCAAAAATCCAATATGACTGGTGTTACACCCGAATCCCGTTTGTTATAAAATGTATGATTAGAATATAGATTAAAGATATTATAAACAATATTATTTGGACGAAGATATTATTTAGACGAAGATAAACACCTGGTAGTCCAAGATATACATCCTGAACATATGATCAAGTGACAATATATAATGTGATGATCAAGTATTTATTTAAATAGTAAAGTTAGTTGAGCAGTTGGAGCACAAAGATAAACTGATTTTCGTCTGAGAAAATAGAACCAAGTGGCCTGGTATATGAGAACCTGTCATCAATAACACCGGGTAGCTATAAGCCACCTATCTTGCATAACCAAACTTGTGTATTGTTGAAAAAACTTATCAGTTTAAGCCTTATATTACGAAAATGTCACCGAGAGGAGTCATGTTACATTCAGTTGTATGTTCAGAATATAGTAGTGACTTTACAACTCGTACAGGTTTTAAACGGTATGGTTATATGCGGGATTTTTTATTTTTGAAAGGTTGTGAGGGATTTATATCACCCGTAGGTAGGGAGATATTGTTTCTTAATGAAAAAGGGTTATCGTGGCTGCTACTCTACTCTTTGCAGCATTGGACATTGACACAAGCAAAATATACTCATTGCAGACTATGGGGATGTTTGGATGTGTATTTAATACTGATTATATGATAGTTGCAATAACTCACTTATAGTAGGTGCCGATATTAGAAAATATAACGGACAAATAAGCAATCCCAAACAGATCTTACATAATACCATAAAGTAATATACAAAAATGAATAAATGAAATAAGCAGACGCTTATATAAGCAATCCAAAATGCCCCGTTACGGTATAATAATAGTTTCATCAACATAAAAAGCAGTAAATTGTGCTCTTTTGAGTCACAAAGTTCTGATCACATTGATATGGAGCCAAAACATAGTAGTAGTAGTAATTTTATACCAAGCAACATGTGAAGAGCTAAATCACTTGCGAATAACTCACCGAGGTCAAGTTCAGATGTGCAAGGTAAGAAAGCTTACTTGAAAAGGAGACACTCTTTGCCTGGTGCAAATTGCAGTCATGGTTAGCCTCACATCTAGCGGACCTCACCTCAGGCCCAACAAACCACAAAGGGGACTTATAAAGGAGGTAAGCTTTGAATACTTTTACACGCAAATGACTGAATCTGCAAGTGCTAAAGCGTTTGCAAATATTTATGAAGATTAAGTCCAAATGAGCAAGAAAAGAAAGCTTACATGACAAAGAGACACACGTTGGCATCTGAAATGGCAGACGTGTTTCACCTCACATCAAGCGGATGTCATCTCATAGCGGAATTGAAAAAGAAAAGAAAGAAAAAAGTCACATTTCATAACACAAAACAATTAAACTTAGTAAAGTAAGTGTTTAAAGATAGCTACTCAGACTAAATGAAAAATAGCAAATGTGATTTGTACAATTCACTTTTCAAGTCTAAAAGTAGAGGTGGCAAAATGTGCCCAAAAGCAAAAAGATGGGCTAAATAGGCACATTTTTAAAAGATATGGGCACATTTAGCCCCCTTCTTTTTTTGAAATGGGCACATATAGCCCATTGAAAACTTAAATGGGCACTAACGGGCACATTTTTTTTTCTCAATTGTAGAACATTACGATCGTTTTAAAGAATTTTTTTTATATATAATATACTTAAATTTTTTAATATAAATAAGATATTACGTTTAAGGAATTTATTTCGTTGTTTTAGGTTTTTTATTAAGTGATTTGTATAACATGTGCCCGTTTGGCCCGTGCCCGTGTAGCCCGTGCCCGTTTAAGCCCGTGCCCATTCTAGCCAGTGCCCGTTTAGCCCGTGCCCGCCCGGCCCGCCCGTTTTGCCACCTCTATCTAAAAGATATACGCTTTGAAAATATTTTTTGCATACAATTCACATTTAAAGTCTTCTACCGGGCTTGTTTACTTATGTACCTAAGAGTAGCCGCTAAGAACATGCTATCCAAGCAGCCTTTAAGAACATGTTATGATGCCAAAATGAGTGCTGAGATTAAGCTATCCAAACAACCCCTAAGAACATGTCAATACGGCAAAATGAATTCTAAAAATAAGCTATCCAAATATCCCCTAAGAACATGAACAAATTGTATCAAATTAAAACTGAAAAGTACATACATTCACAAACCAATCATGGAAATTTAGTCTAAGGAGGGACGCTTCCATGCGCTTCTGGTATACTCTTGAAGCAGACCTTGAAAACAAAAATGATTCTTTATTTGACCATTGGAATCCGATTTGACCAACCGAAGACGGGATTTCATGGAGGATGTTTTCACCATTGGAATCGGATCTTGAATTCACCATGGCCACCATTCCTGCAAAAACCATAGCATTAGAATAAACAATAACACAACTGCAAATATCACGATAACTGGCCAGTTGGTTTTATAGTGATCTGATTTTATAATTAACATATAACACAACAGCTAATAAAAGTTGTCAAGAATAATTCTTATGGGCTTTATTTAGTTCATCAGAAAATTACAACTTCATCAGGTAACTGAGCTCAATAGCTTCTAAAGAATGAAGTTTAGGCTCACATTTGCAGATGCCTAATGAGGCAACAAAATGCTTAATTAAAAAATAGAGAATGCACCAACCTGCATTACCTTATTCTGAATAACATCTTTCAATATGGTAGTGATCCTTGCTAAATTTTCTATCTTCTTTTCCATTTCACTCACGTGTCAGGTGCGCAACATTCTTATCTTCCTGAAATGCCAGAAAAGAAATCAGCAATCACAGATAAGGTATATAAAGGGGGTGTTTGTTTAAGCTTGTTTGGCTGGCTTATGGGCTTATTGAACTTTTGATAAGCTCAAAAGCTCCAAATTTTGGGCTTATGAGCTTATCAAATTGAGCTTATGAAATTCAATAAGTCATAAGCTCACATAGATAAGCTCAAAATTTGGAGCTTATGAGCTAATAAAATGTTCAATAAGCCCATAAGCCGACCAAATAAGCTTAAACAAACACCCCTAAAAGTATCAAACCACATCAACAATTCACTATGTACCGGAATATGTGGGCTGCTTCATTCGGTATTTTAAGAACGGAAGAGCATAAAATGTGTTAAAATCAATTTTTCAAGACAAGTGATTATAGTATAATGCTGACATATATATGAGAGGGGTTGTTCTACATAACATTTAGAAGAGGAAAGCTATAACTTCTGACATATGTCAATGTTCAGAAACCATGGTTCAATCAACTTTCATTACCGCATATGTCATTACTTGAAATATATATTTTTCTACCAACAGTTAATACTTAAAATTTGGAGCTTATCAAAAGTTCAATAAGCTCATAAGCCAGCCAAATAAGCTAAAACAAACACCCCTAAAAGTATCAAACCACATCAGCAATTCACTATGCACCGGAATATGTGGGCTCCTTCATTCGGTATTTTAAGAACGGAAGAGCATAAAATGTGTTAAAATCAATTTTTCAAGACAAGTGATTATAGTATAATGCTGACATATATATGAGAGGGGCTGTTCTACATAACATTTAGAAGAGGAGAGCTATAACTTCTGACATATGTCAATGTTCAGAAACCATGGTTCAATCAACTTTCATTACCGCATATGTCATTACTTAAAATATATATATTTCTACCAACAGTTAATACTTCTTTGCAGAAAGTAGATATGGTATTTCATTCCCACCAAAGTCTTTGTTTTCATATCGCAAATAACGTAATACTACCAAACTAACAATGGAAAAAGGTTTTAAGGGGTGTTTGGACATAAAATATTTTAGGGGATGTTTGGAAAAAGGTTACAACTAACTTTGATAGACTACCAAACTAACAATGGAAAAATGACAGTGAACACACCCAAGTTACCTTGTAATGTCATCCATCGATCATCCTCACATGCTGATTGGTGAAATTTCCATTAGCCCGCAATTGCAGAACCAGCTTTACAATAAGACCAACCATTATTCCGATCACTCCTGCTGCTATTGCAAGTCTTATTGAGAATCCGGGACCCTTCTTTTGGCCCTTTCTCTTCAGTGAATCCTAAATATATTTCAGAGATAATCAAGTAGCAAGAATTTATGCAAAGATGTAAATAGATTATATTCATAACGTGTAATTGTGAAGTTATTTTGATACCAGGTTGTATCACATGACAAAAAAAGCATGTAACGTTACAAATTGGTTGAGTGTATAATGGATATTGCAAGCGAGCATATCATAAAGTAAAGAAGACACCACATAATATTCTGTGGGCTTAATCTTAGTAAAACCATACCAGGCACAGACCAAAAATTTATACACAATAAACCCGAAAATATGATCAACATAAACCGTCTGGTCCCAAACCAGACCATAAACCAAACACAGAACTTTAGATTAAGGTTGAGTAATATAAATCTAAAACGATGTCCACTGTATGTTTCAAATTTATTAGTTTAGAAAAAACAAAATGAATTCACTTTGGCTTCTGGACTGGAATCACTGGATCAAACCAAGAATTAACTAATGTTTTTCCAAATCGATGTGATTAGGTTATCATTTCAGAATGTTTTATTATTGTTGTATATTCTTACAGTTTAATGTCATAATCAAATCTCAGTCTTAAGCCAAAGTAATTTGTTGTAATACGATACTAAAACAGTTTTAATGATAGTGGGAATAACATGCATTTGGCTAAATAACCAACTATAGAGTTAGGGTAAAGAAGTAAATGTACCACTTCCTGTTGCAGCTGGGTTACTTCTTTCACAGCTGAATCCCTAGCAGCTTTTGCAGTCTGAACTGCCGGATTCTGCATTTAAAGGATGAGCGTTATTATGTATTTAATATTCGTCCATCTCCATTTGCCATTGTTGCAAAGAACGCTAAAGTTGGAGAATAATAGTCATTGAACTCACAGAGCGTGGATCAGAGGTTTGTTTGACATTATCATCTGATTTATCCTGGTCATTACAACCCTAAGTTTGGATTCCTCTAATTGCTTACCAGCTTCCTTGGTAAACTGAATACATCAAGGTTGTTAATCATTTCAACCAAGTATAAAATGAACATAACATAGTATTCGCTAAGTTAATATTCTTACAGTATTTTGTGGAAGCTCTTCGGAATTAAAAACCTTAGCAGGGTACATGACATTGTTTCCAAATGGGTGCATCGGCACAGGTAAAATCCTTGGAATATTGGGACGTTTCTGTGGTTCTGCCTCTTGGCCCATCGTACACTTCTGCAAATAAATAAGCAAAATAAAGTTAAGTAGATACTCATTGCGAAATACTATAAACTTATACACGTATGCTCGATGTATGACATGTTGATTTGTACAAAGATGTTTGAAACCTTATGCAACTCACAGTGATGCAAGAAACTATAAGTATTCCAAGAATGTTTGCCTGCATGAATAAAAAGTTCAATAATTCAGGAATTAAATATAAGTGGCGTAAAATAGGTTGTTGTGGGGGTCTGAAATGATACCTGAGTGCCACTGCCCACTACCATCATCAGTACCACCGTCGGTGTTCTCAGCGTCGCGTCCATCTTTCACCATCGCTGTTGTCATCGTTGCCTCCATCTTTGCCACTACTATCAACATGCCTTATATGAATTAGTTCTCTATTATCTACAAATGCAATTCATTAACAAAACAGATTTCAGGTGACGTCAACAATATTAATAGTAGAAGGTATGTATTACAGTAATATGATAAACTGGGTACTATAGAAGTCCACATTCAAACAGCTCGTAACCCGTTCTACTACAACTACATAGCGTAAGCCTTAGTAGGTTGGTTATGTAATTGTTAAAGCGTGTTTGGGATAGCCATTTTTTTCTGCTACATATGTGCCTTAAACACTCCTAATTTCACCAATGAATAAGAGTCCCAAACAAAACTGGCTTCACGTTATCAATGATATGAATAAATTGGGACAAACTGGGTTCATGTGGATAAACTGCGTTAACTGCTAACCTTTTCCCAAAAAAGCCGGTATGTACTCTTTTCACCACACGGCCACAACGAAGTAAAAAATTCTTGCTTACCAACATACCGATAATACCTTCTACTTCCATATGCCTATATGATTTTAAAACTTGTTTGCACTCAAGATGATTTCTCAAAAGAGAAACAAATCTTTTTTCTAGAAACATTCAGCACGTGTTTCCGGTAGCACATAAGCATTTAGGAAAAAGGTCACAAATACACATTAGATATATACATAAGCTCAAAAGTCATACCTTGCAAACTTTTATCCAACTCGGGTAACAACTGATACTACCTCTGCAATATACTTGACAATGGCTCCAAATCTACACAAATGAACCACATTAATAAACTTTACTAATTGTTTTTATAAAGAGTACAACTTTTACACATAGGCTTGCCCTTCAGTTCACATAGGCTCAAAAGGCCACCGCCACTCGGGAACCACGTAATAAGTAGTGATCATTATTCGACCACGAAAAAAGATCCTAGGCGCATTATTAACACTGTACCAGGTATCCTTTTTCGGAATCAAATACCGAACACCACAATTTTTTTGTCCAAACTAACCTGGGCCAAAGTTGTCACCAGCCGTGGGCTGCAACCACAGCGGTGGCCAACACCCGACGTTAGATACAACAAAAGCCCTTTACTTGTTCAGATTAGCTTATATTCAGGGTTCATGGGCTTGTTTAAAACAACGAAACGACATTTATTTTGGGCCAATGTAGTATAGCAAATGGGAAACGACGTAGTTTCCTTCAGTGTATAGAAAATATATTAATGGGACCATGGATGGTCGATAATCCCATATAATAAGGTAACCCAAAGCACCCATATAACTATTATCTGCATATAAGCTGATCCAAACACCCCTATTTATTACAGATAAAACATTACCTTGTCAAATGAACTTGTTTTTTCCGCTTCTCTCTTCTCCAATCCCCCTGTATGCGTGTCTCATAATCTCCACTTCCACAGTGGACTGTGAGTTTCCTTCTCGCTTCA
Organism: Chrysanthemum seticuspe; assembly: GCA_019973895.1. NCBI lineage: Eukaryota > Viridiplantae > Streptophyta > Magnoliopsida > Asterales > Asteraceae > Chrysanthemum > Chrysanthemum seticuspe. Next base: position 301,786,007 of record BPTQ01000001.1, on the reverse strand, counting down.
CCACAGCATCTTTAAAGAGCATCTTTAGAGCTGATCCAATCTCTAAAAGCATACAACCACAACTAAGTTATGCTTCAATATAAGATCAACATAAAAGAATCTGGAACAGAAACTTACATGTAACGTCTTCATCTTTAACGATACCCTGTATCCATTTCTCCTTCCCACACTCATACAACCTGATTTAAAATGAACTTGCATATTGCAACATTAAAGTGAGTTTTGGATTCCGAAACTGAAATTAACGAACTTTAGACTGAAACATGCCTTACAACTGGCGGTAAACTTCTTTATCATTAATTTTTGTTTGAATTTTCACTAAAGAAGAACCTTAATAGTCGTGTATGCTATCTTTGCGCCCGTCAGTTTAGTCGCATTGCCAATAGCAACTTAGGCATACTTTTTTTTATCCGCATTAAACCTACTAAACCAAAACAACCAAAAAAAGTGTAAATCAACTCATTCACAGATTAACGCGGATAAAGCACAAACTAAACATAGGCTAAGAGAAGTTTTTAAAAAAGTGGTTAATTAAACCAAAATAAGCTCTTTCTTTTACACTCACAAATCAAAATATACTTTCGAAAATCTCACTATGGCATTTATTCTCTGAATTATTCGATAAAATCTGTTAATAAGTCAAAGCAAAACACAAATTCAGCCTACATTATGGAGGGTTTGTTATATACTATTTGATTAGGAGCGTTTATTTAAAGAATAAAATCAAACCTTCCTACAATATAAATATGAAATTTCAAATATCCTAATAAAAAATTCGGAGTAACAATTTACGGATAAAAAATATGCATATATCATGATCAAAATAACAAAAACAATAGAAAAAATGTAATCTAAAATAAAATGATGGGAACTAACCTGTATCAACGAAATCAGTAGAATGACCAAGATGTATAAAAAAGGGATTGTTAATATTATGATGATAAACAATCATAAAAACAATTACCCCAAAAACAAAATGATGCATATAATATTTTTCATAATTATTGATTATGAAAATTAGGATTTGATTTAATGGAGGGTTTATGCACTATTTTGATTGATAAGAACAGATGATTAATTGATTTAAATTAGGGTTTGAATAGGGGATACGATTTGGGGGAAATGGGATAACGGAAATTGGGAAAAAGATTTGGGTATTGATTGATCATAAATTGTGATAGGGTTTGTGAATTGGGTTCTGGGTTTTGATTGGAGAGATTTTATTCTTGAGATTGATCGATGAGTAATTGTGAAGAGGGATTTATGAAAGAAGAATTGCGATGTTAATGCAAAATAGGAAAGGGAACAGATCGGACGGTTCAAGGAGTTTTGGGGAGTGAAATGACAGGTGTCATTTTCTTAGAATTTTAAGGGATATGTGATTCAAACAAACCCTCTTTTATATGGGAAGGGGAGATATATATATATCATATAATAAGAAGAATAAGAAGAGATTGTAACCAATCATTTCAAAGTACTAGGCGAGTACCCGTGCCTAGCGGCATCGGTTTCTAGCGGCAGCGGTTTCTAGCCGAGTGTCCGCGCGTAGCGGCAATGGTATCTAGCAGAGTAGCCATGTCTTGCGGCAGTGGTATCTAGCAGAGTACTCGCGCCTAGCGGCAGCGGTGTCTAGTTTTCGAAAAAATTCCTGCAGTGAATTATTTTCTTTTAGATGATTGTATTTGTACCGCTCATAATCCTATTTTAGGAAGTAATTTTCTTATGGCATGGTTAAATAGTGACGTGAATGTATAGCGTGGTACTGGTGATTGGTGGCTGAGACAAATATTTACCGATAAATAGCTTTCACGCGACGCTATGTTTTGTAGTTTTGTTTTACGGTTGAAAATGAAAACTCTTTCTCAGTCCATGTGTTGTGAGCCCTTTCATAGGTGAGGGACCCACCACTACTATCAAACTTATACACATTATCATTCATGGCAATATACCAAACGCACCCTGTACTGTTTATATTAAAAAATGAAAAAAATGAAAAAGAAAAAAAAAACCCCACATTGTGGTATACATAAAAGTTACTTTTGTATTTTGTATAGTTATATATTGTTTATATTCAAAAATGAAAAAAAAGAGAAAAAAAATCGAACGGCACCAAAAAGTGGCGCCATAGTTAGGGAGGGGTGTTTTGGTGCCATAGAGAAATCTGGTGCCATGGGAAAAAGTTGCTGAGGTGGCACCACTTTTTCCACGGCACCACCAACGACACCACCCACGGCACCAACGGTACGTAGCGCTCTTAGCAATTTCAGAGTAGACTTTTTGTTTGAGCGGAAGAAAATATATGCATTACTTTTATTTTTTTATCTGTCTTCGTTTAAACATTTTTAATTTTTTATATATGTGTCATCGTTCAAATTTTAAATCTCACTTTGGTACTCCGTATTTGATAATAAAAAAAGTCATTAACTATAATGTAATCACTTTCGCAGTCCTTTTTCCTAAGACTTTCATTTCACATGTGTATTTGCTTCTATGTCAAGGGTGTTTTTTTAGATTATGTCATGGCTCATGTCTCGTCTTTCGACAAAATCTATTGTAGCAAAATATGTGTATTACCTTTCTTCCTTTTAATAACTCGTTTCTTATATAAACTAATGCAACTAACCGATAGTTAGAATTAAAATTTTGTTTATGTAATATACTGATGAGAAATTATTGTAAGCTACATTCTCATCTTCTTAATTACTTATGTAAGTGAAAATAGAGAATGGTTGGTATTTTGATAGCGTTTTGTGATTACAAGGCACAATTCACATGTTCTTAATTTTTTTTTGAACGTCACATGTTCTTAATTTAAAAGTCTCAATTCACGGTTCTTGAGATTTTCACAATAAATGATATTTACTTTCGTTTCTTTCTCATTTGTACGGTACAGGGGGGGGGGGGGGGGGGGTAAACATCTTTCCAAGTCTAAGCACCCAACTTCACAATATTATAATGAAGTGTGTCCTATATGTCCACAAACTACGTTGAAACAACACCATATGCTAATATTATAACAAAAAGATACAACTCACAATGTATAAAGGCACTTGTGCATTTCTAAAGTTTCTTATATAGCCAAAGAATAAAGTAAAAAGGTTGTGGTATAATGTCTAGTTTTGTGTCCAAACCATAAAAAGGCAACTCCTTTATGCAGAATCGAAATGATTATATTCACAATTCAAATATTGTCTTGTTTGTTTGCGGTGGGTTCAAATCATAATAATGTCATGGGGCCTTCAATGGTTTAAAGTTCAACTGTTGTCTTGATAAGATCCAAATATTTCAAATTTCAAAAAGTAAAATTTTGACATTTTGTCTTGATAAAATACTTCAAGGTTCCAAATATTAAAATCATATTTTGAACCTTCGGATCTTGAAATTAAGAAAGTTAGTAAAAACTTATGATTTTTTATGCTTCAAACTTTTTATTAAACTTTTACCATGTCTAGAATTTCTTAGTTTTAAATTTTCATTACTTACAATTTAGAATTAAACCTGTATAAAAAAACATATCTTGATTTAATCAACTTCCAAAACCTACGACAATTCTTAATTCAAATTTCAAAGTTCAGTATTTCGATTGTTCCGTAAATTTCAATAAAATAGTGGCCAACAACATTTCACTAACATAATCAACATCAAAATTTTGAGTAAATTAAGTTTAAAGAGCACTACTATTTCATAAAAAATATACCATTTCAAATCACTAACAAAACACATGTAAAAATTCCAAGCAATCCGCAACAGTTCTTGACGGAAAGCTATCCGAATGCCGGTAGCAGATTTTGGCTATGACGGCGACATATCTGAGAAAAAAAATAGTAAAAAACCATAAAATACATGGATCTAAAAAATAAAAATAAAAACTTTAAGATGAAAATGTTACAGATCTATAAAAAATAGATCAATCCATAAACATTAATTAGATCTATATACAAATATTCCGGCGGTATATGCAGTTAACGGCAGCAACTATTTTTCCTGCGTAAGAAGGGTGGCGGCACAGGCAGCTCAACGACGGAAATAACTTTTCTGGCGTCTTAACGGCGGCGGCTGTAACAAAAAAAAGTCCAAAAATTTATAGTATCTCAGATCTACAAATATAACCTATAGATCTACAATCTAAAACCATCAAAATTTAATTAGTAGACATAGATCTATTTAAAAGTCAAAAATAGCTCATCACTTGAAGACGAAGAAGAAGAAGAAGAGGGAAAAAAAACAAAAACTTACGGTGAGGCTTGATCTCAGTGGCCGTGGGTCTATGGTGGTGGGACTTTTGGTAGTGGGGATTTGCAATCTATAAAATCACATAAAAAATAAACAATTGTTGATTCATATAATTTTGATGATTCACATCCTTATAAGACAAAAATATATATACCTAAAATCGTAAATAAGCTATACAACACGTTTTCATATCTTGTTACTTTGTAAAATAGACCATATCTTGTTACTTTGTTATAAATTGTGGTGGTAGATGGGGGGGGTAAACATCTTTCCAAGTCTAAGCACCCAACTTCACAATATTATAATGAAGTGTGTCCTATATGTCCACAAACTACGTTGAAACAACACCATATGCTAATATTATAACAAAAAGATACAACTCACAATGTATAAAGGCACTTGTGCATTTCTAAAGTTTCTTATATAGCCAAAGAATAAAGTAAAAAGGTTGTGGTATAATGTCTAGTTTTGTGTCCAAACCATAAAAAGGCAACTCCTTTATGCAGAATCGAAATGATTATATTCACAATTCAAATATTGTCTTGTTTGTTTGCGGTGGGTTCAAATCATAATAATGTCATGGGGCCTTCAATGGTTTAAAGTTCAACTGTTGTCTTGATAAGATCCAAATATTTCAAATTTCAAAAAGTAAAATTTTGACATTTTGTCTTGATAAAATACTTCAAGGTTCCAAATATTAAAATCATATTTTGAACCTTCGGATCTTGAAATTAAGAAAGTTAGTAAAAACTTATGATTTTTTATGCTTCAAACTTTTTATTAAACTTTTACCATGTCTAGAATTTCTTAGTTTTAAATTTTCATTACTTACAATTTAGAATTAAACCTGTATAAAAAAACATATCTTGATTTAATCAACTTCCAAAACCTACGACAATTCTTAATTCAAATTTCAAAGTTCAGTATTTCGATTGTTCCGTAAATTTCAATAAAATAGTGGCCAACAACATTTCACTAACATAATCAACATCAAAATTTTGAGTAAATTAAGTTTAAAGAGCACTACTATTTCATAAAAAATATACCATTTCAAATCACTAACAAAACACATGTAAAAATTCCAAGCAATCCGCAACAGTTCTTGACGGAAAGCTATCCGAATGCCGGTAGCAGATTTTGGCTATGACGGCGACATATCTGAGAAAAAAAATAGTAAAAAACCATAAAATACGTGGATCTAAAAAATAAAAATAAAAACTTTAAGATGAAAATGTTACAGATCTATAAAAAATAGATCAATCCATAAACATTAATTAGATCTATATACAAATATTCCGGCGGTATATGCAGTTAACGGCAGCAACTATTTTTCCTGCGTAAGAAGGGTGGCGGCACAGGCAGCTCAACGACGGAAATAACTTTTCTGGCGTCTTAACGGCGGCGGCTGTAACAAAAAAAAGTCCAAAAATTTATAGTATCTCAGATCTACAAATATAACCTATAGATCTACAATCTAAAACCATCAAAATTTAATTAGTAGACATAGATCTATTTAAAAGTCAAAAATAGCTCATCACTTGAAGACGAAGAAGAAGAAGAAGAGGGAAAAAAAACAAAAACTTACGGTGAGGCTTGATCTCAGTGGCCGTGGGTCTATGGTGGTGGGACTTTTGGTAGTGGGGATTTGCAATCTATAAAATCACATAAAAAATAAACAATTGTTGATTCATATAATTTTGATGATTCACATCCTTATAAGACAAAAATATATATACCTAAAATCGTAAATAAGCTATACAACACGTTTTCATATCTTGTTACTTTGTAAAATAGACCATATCTTGTTACTTTGTTATAAATTGTGGTGGTAGATGAGGTGGCTACAGCAGCGGCACAAATTTTCCGGCGACTATTGCAACTTTAACTGGCAAGAGAGCGGTGGCTACAGCAGCGGCAAGCGGCGGTAGAGTGGCTGCTAGTGGCGGCGCTAACCAAAAAAAAAACACGTTAGATGTCACACCCTCGCCGGAGGCGGAAACACGAGGTGTAACGGAAGGGAACATAAGCACAAGATAATAGAACATACCAACATTAATATTAAAAAGAAATATCACACCATTACAATACCATTTTAACCGACATCGGCGAATATATTACAAAGCTTCGTTTCCAAAATATTGAGTTCTATTACATAATGATTTATAGTGACAAGTGAAAACTTCATTATGCAAGACCTGGTAGAAAAGCTTACTAACGATCACCTGAAATGCATGAGAGAAAAACGGGTCAACTATGAAAATAGTTGGTGAGTAAACACGTTTAGCGAAATAAGAAAACTTGTAAGAAATATTCAAAGCTTTCGGTCAACGAAAAAAAAATAGTTCTCAAAGCAAAGGCATTGTGTATCCACTCAGTTCCAAATTCCGCCCATACAAAACTTGCAACCTGTGTGTACACAACCCATTGCACAAAAATATAGTGCGTCAAGTAGTCAAGTGTAAGTGGTCATAATAGTTCACAATATAGTACCAAGTATATAATAATTAGAGATGCTCCGAACATGGGAGACTTTGCACTGCTCCAACAAGGGAGACTCCTTTGTCACTCGACCACCTAGGCGAGATTTATTGAGACGCTCCACCAATATGGCGAGACTTTATAGTGATGCTCCGAACAGAGGAGACTCCTTTGTCACTCGACCACCTAGGCGAGATTTATTGAGACGCTCCACCAATAAGGCGAGACTTTATAGTGATGCTCCGAACAGAGGAGACTCCTTTGTCACTCGACCACCTAGGCGAGATTTATTGAGACGCTCCACCAATAAGGCGAGACTTTATAGTGATGCTCCGAACAGAGGAGACTTTGGGACAAGGTCATAACATGTACGGTTCAACAAGTCATAAGTTCATAATTAAGTCCAAGAATCTAAGTCAAGTTCAAAAGTTCAAGTCTAAAGAGTTCATAGAAGTAATAATCAATTTAGTTCAAATACGGGTCATGCATTTCGCCCCAAAAATATAGTAAAGCGGTAAAAAGGGGAAGTGATTACTCACTTGGTAAACCGGAATGATGACAAGAGTGAGTACACCGAGGTAAAAAGTGATGTGTTAACCGGGACCTATTACGAATGATATGATATGCAATGAGTTGCAATGTAATGTTATGCATGCATTTCGTATGTTATTTATACCATTTGTGGGTTTTGAAAATAATACTCGTCGTCGAAAAATACTCGTTTGACGTCTTGACCCTTCAAAAATTCACTTTTCAAGTTTTTACGTCAAAATGTCATCCTACAACGGTTATATAATGATTTTTGGTGAAATTACCACTTTTCGTCGCAAAACAATGTCGACGGAATTTTCATGAAATCAACAAAAATGGCTTTGGAAAACTAGCCGTAAAACGGTGTACGTCGATCGTTAGAGAACGAACTCGACGGTTTTGGAAAGTTTGTATCGAAATCTAGAAGTTTCAGTTCAGGAGTTTTCGTCCAAAAGGTCTCGATCATAAAGATATCAAAGGTTAAAGATGGTGGTTTTTGCTAATTGTGTGCAGAAAATGAGTTTCGGCCAAGTTTGAACATCCGTAATTAATTTACTATGACTCCGCTTGACAAACGGCTTTTTGTTTTGAAAAATATGGCCGATGAACTTGATTTTACTGGAAGACACTTCGTTCCGAAAAGCTTCACATCATGGTTAAAAACAGCCGCAAACATAGCCTTTACAGCTAATGAAATACTTATAACGTAAAAATAATATAGTTTTTCAGAAAATAATATTTACGGCAACTTTATGAAAACGGCCATATCTTTGTCGTTTTAAACCCGTTTTCTACGTATAATACGTCCTTAGCTTCGTATCGAAGTAAACTAATATATTTTTGACTAGTCGAAATAATTTGTGAAGCTTAAGGCTCGTTTTTGACCCGAAAATACTAAAAACTGCATGCTGAAATTTTCAGAAACTATTTATTTCGTCGCCAAACTTTAAAAATCCATAACTTCTTCGTTATAAGTCCGTTTTTATCCGTTCAAAAGGCCACGGATTCGTTTTAAAGTATATTTTCTAAATATCAAGGCCAAAACTTCGTACCAACAGTAGGTTTTTCCAGAAATTCGAAACAAGGACAGAACCTTTTTAATACGTATTGAAAATAGTTTTTCTCGGACAAAACCTATTCTAATCCCCTCAAATCAACTCCAAAACTAATCTAATCCTACCATACACCTTCTTAGGGTGTCATGGGTTCCTAATCACCATCAAGACCAAAGAATACCATGGGAGTAATTATAGGATGACCAATATATATATATAACTCAATAAATCATGAAATAAATGGTATAAATCACATATCATGCATATAAGCTCCAAAAATGAAAAGATGAATATGAAAATGAAAAGGAAACATGAAAATGAAAGAAACTTGCTTACAAATGAATATGATGAGGTGCAAGTAACAAGGTTAAGCCTAAATACTCTTGGTTTTTATTTCAAAACCTAATAAAGAGTAGTAACTAGATTGTATAAACACTTGTCTTGGAAAAGTTTGATGATTTCTTCTTGAAACCCTCTTATGGCCGGTTCTAGACACAAAGGAGATGAGAGAAAAATATCTATAATGCACTTTGAATGATTGTGAAAATGAATTATGAAGTAAGGTTGAGTATTGCAATAACTTATGGAAAAAATTTCTAACAAAGCATTAAATGTCCACCCTCCCCCATGACCGGTTTTGGGGGAGGTTTGTCCACAAAAATATATATATATATATATATATATATATATATTTTTTTTTTTTTTTTTTTTTTTTTTTTTTTAATGTATTATGTATATATACTTGTGTAATTTACAAAATAGTGTAAGTAAATGTGTAGGAAAAAGTACAAGTAAAGGTAAATGGAAATTTTTAGGTAAAAGTAATTGTTAATAGATCAAAATAGAGTATAATGATATTATAAAAATTGTAAAAATACATTCCTTGTGAAATTTGAGTGATATAATAATTATCGAGAAATTTTTAAGAAAAACGTCGTAATAAGATAACTTTAACGAATTATATACAAAATAAATTTAAAACACTAGGTAAAGTCAAAATATAGTTTTTACAACTTAATGTAAGTATAAAAATATGTCGGGATCATTTTTGAAAGTAACGGATTAAATATTTAAAATAATAATTCACGCGATAACGTTTATTAAATATAAAAATTACGCGTTAAATGTGAAATGAAATGTCATGAATGAACTAATATGATGCATATATAATTTAAGAAATGACCGGAATTTGAGAATTGTGACATTAGATCTACAAAAAATATCTATAAGACATTAAAAAAAATGAAAGATCTACAAAAATAGCGTATAGATCTATTAAAAAACTATAGATCTAAAAAAAATCTAAAGATCTACAACTAAAATGTACAAATCTATAACTCTATCAAACTACCTCAAAACTTGATAGTGGAGGGTTTCTGTGAATCTTGGAGTCCGGTGGTGGTGCTCACTGGTGCCGTCGGATGGTTGGGTGGTGGAAGCGTCGGATGGTTGGGTGCCGGCGGCGTTGGGTGATGGTGTGAGTCATGATGGTTTTTGTGGAAAGTGTTTTTTTGAAAATGAAGAATTCATGCGTGTGTTTTTTGTTAGTGTGATATGAACCAGGTTTTTGGAGAGTTGTGAATTGAAAGTTAGATGGGAGATGGAGAGTTTTTTATTTGTGTGTGTGGGTGTGTGTTTTTGGTAAATATAAAGTGGAAGTAAATGAGATTGGAGGATAGTGTTTGTTGTGTATTAGTTTTTATGGTTTTGTTGGTTTGGTAATTTTTTTAGGATTGAATGTTGGTTTGGTGTGTGTAAATTTAGGCTTTGATGTAGGTATGGGTGGCTGAATCTTAAAGATGGAGGGTTGGGTTTTGGTTGGGGATATGCATGCTTTATAAGTAGTATAGATTACTTAAGGGCATTATTGACCAAGTTAATAATTATCTCTCTCCTTTTTTTTATAACCTGAATATTAGGAGTTATTCATTTACTGATTGAGATAGTACGCGTCACACATCTGGAAGCATAAATAAAATTCAAAGCACCTGCATCTAAACATGCAATATGAGAACGTATGCCTCACAAAACAATTGAGTACATTTATAAAAAATCAATAGTTTATCAATGGTATAGTCATGCATCTGGATAAGAAAGACTAGAATTTTTTAGCATTTAATCCATTTAAAGTTACACCTCTTAAATTTAATCATTAGAAACTTATAGATGCGTAAAAAAATTGTTTGCATCTTTCTTTCATCCTTTTTATTACATGCTTTATTGGAAGAAAAAAACAAATAGATGCATACTATTAAAGATGCAGCAATATAAGGATTATAAAGTATATGCATTGTGGACGCATACTAATAAAGATGCACCGATATGCGCAACGTTCATGTTTCAAAATGATTTTGAATTAAACACGTTGATGCATTCGTATAAATGGATGGCTAACAAATTTATTCATTTTAAATTATGAAAAATCCCACATGCATCAATTAATAATATTAGAGGATTTTAAAATGTTGACTCTTTCGTTGTGATGGATATAATTTTGACGGTTTCATGAGAATGACAAGGAATAACTGAACTTGATTGTACGTTTTTACCCTTATGTGTCTAATTAAATATGGTTAATTTTGTTATTTATTACAATATTGCCATTAATTGATTTTAACCATTGATGCAAGATCTAATGGTTGAAATTACTTCTTATTCTTCTTATTTTAACTAATATTCTCACTAGATCCCTACTCTATATATATATATATATATATATATATATATATATATATATATATATATATATATATATATATATATATATATAGGGGTGTTTCTTGTGAGAAGTCTAATTTTTGTGAGAACGCGAGAAGAGATCCTAGCCCTCCATCTAATCCCTCATTTTTTTAGATCTAATGGTTAGCATAAATCTACATTTTGCACTAACTATATAAACCAAGGGTATATTTGTAACTACGATTATCACCGCTTAATATATAGAAAAAAAAACACACATTTGTCCAGTTCGGAGGTGTGAAACACAGTATTCCCTCCCAATCCGACTACCTTCATAGCAGCAGCCATAACCACCATCATTACCACCCTTCAAACCACCGCCATAACCACCGTCATCACCACCGTTCAAACCATTGCCATAAACACCTCCATAACCACGGCCATTACCACATTTCAAACCATCACCGCAACAACCATTCAAACCACCGCCATAACCACCATCGTTCAACATCAATTACCAGCTTAAGCAACAGAATTGAAGCTGAGATAATTGAAGAAGACAATCTTTACAAATCAGAATACACGTTAATTTCAAGTAACAGTTATTTTTTATTTTATTTTTTTGATAAAATTTAATTGTTGAATTATGAATTTTATTCATTTGAAGTTATCATCATTGTTTCAATTGTAAATATGTCAAATGTGAATGTATAGATTACAAATTAGGTCTTGATTCTTATAGGTATCGAATATCTTCACATGTGAAGAAATAAGGTATCTTCGCTTGTGAAAGGATTTTTGTTTTTGATTATGTAAGTATAGTACGAGTATCTTCACTTGTGAAAATATTATCCAGGAATGAAATCCTAATGTTATTAGCGTATTTATTATTATTATTATTATTATTATTATTATTATTATTATTATTATTATTATTATTATTATTATTATTATTATTATCTAAGTATAGTACGAGTATCTTCGCTTTTGAAAGGATTTTTTTTGATTATGTAAGTATGCTAGAGTATCTTCGCTTGTGAAAATGTTATCAAGGAATGAAATTTGATGTTATTAGCGGATTTGTTTTGATTATTTAAGTATAGTACGAGTATCTTCGCTTGTGAAAATATCATCTAGAAATGAAAATTTTATGTTGTTAGCGGATTTTTTTATATTATATAAGTATAATAAGTTTTATAGTGGAGCCCTGCAGATCAGCAAATCTTAAAGCAATGGAAGTAGCAAAGGAAACCAGGGGCACTTTTGTCAAGTTTTAAGGCTTTGAAAAGCGCTGGTGTTGAGGGAGTAATGGTGGATGTGTGGTGGGGGTTGGTGGAAGAAGTGGTGGGAAAGTATAACTGGGGTGGTTATGCCGAGCTTTTTGATATGCCAAACAGTTATGGGTTAAAGGTTCAAGCAGTGATGTCGTTCCATCAATGTGGTGGAACTGTTGGTGACTCTTGCTTGTGAGTTCTGCTTCTTTTGATGCCTTATTTGATTTTCGCTAACTTTGTGATGCATAGGTAACATTGAATAGTGATTTTGGCATTGTAGGATACCGCTTCCAAAGTGGGTAGTAGAAGAAATTGAAAAAGATCCAGATTTGGCGTACACAGATCAATGGGGTAGGAGAAATTATGAATATCTTTCTCTTGGGTGTGATACCATCCCGTGCCTTAAAGGCAGGACACCCGTTTAGTTCTACTCAGACTACATGCGTGCGTTCAAGCACAAGTTCTCTCATCTTCTTGGTGACACTATCGTGGTAATTCAACTATATTGAGCTTTTTGTGTGATGCCTTTATTGAAACTATGTTTACTTAGTGGTCTTTACTCGATCATATACGTCAAGTATACATATCATCTACATAGGAAAAAAGATTAGTACAAAAAACGCTCAAAATGTATATCACGTTTGGTCAAATGTATAATTTTAAGCAATTGAAATATAAAGTGTTCATGATTGTTTTTGGGTATTGAAGTACTCTAATCATACAGGAACTTCAAGTTGGAATGGTACCTGTAGGAGAGCTTAGATATCCATCTTACCCTGAGAAAGATGGAATATGGAAATTCCCAAGAATCGAAGCATTCCAGTGTTACGAAAAGGTAAGTCTGTTTTTATTTTAGTGTTTATATCAATGATTCTGATGTAACCAACTTGCAGTACATGCTTTGTAGTTTGAAAGCCGCAGCTAAGAACTACGGTCATCCAGAATGGGGAAACACGGGTCCCACAGATGCAGGTGAGTACAACAGTTGACCTGAAGAGACAAAATTCTTCAAAAGACAATGTGGTGGCTGGAATGATGAATAGGGCAAGTTCTTCCTCTCGTGGTACTCTCAAATGCTATTAGATCATGCTGAAAGGATTTTAACACCCGCTACCTCCATTTTCAACAACAGAGATGTTAAAATCTATGTCAAGATCGCTGGCATCCACTGGCACTATGGAACACGATCCCATGCGCCAGAGCTTACTGCAGGCTACTACAACACCGTTTCCATGATGGCTACCTCCCAATAGCCAAAACCTTAGGTCATCATGGAGCTCTTTTTAATTTCACCTGCATAGAGATGCGGGACCACGAACAACCTCAAAATGCTCAGTGCTCGCCAGAGAAGCTAGTATTTTAAAAGATGGAGAAATTTGAGGAGTATTTTAGAAGAGCAGATTTGGATAAAGACGGAAGAATTAGCGGAGCTGAAGCTGTTGCTTTTTTCCAGGCTTCCAATTTGCCCAAACCCACTCTCGCTCAGGTATATCATTTTCACTGATCTGTTAGTAGTTAGTTCAATACTCCTTTTAGTATGCTATTCAGCCCACCATGAATATTTTTAGGCTAGTTAGTTTAGATAAAATTAATAATCAATATACCCATAGCTTCAAATTTGTCTGTGTAAAGGGATCTTTGCTTGTGGCGCCTGGTGGACGATTTAAAAAAGTGCGAGTTTTTATAGTAAACGGTGTGAGTTGTAAGTTGCAACTACTTTTTGGCAGTCAAGTACGGAGTCAAACTTGAGTTACCCTTTATGTGCGAGTTTTCTACTATGCGCAACTTCCCACTTTGGTCGACTACTTAGACCGTGTGGTTTTACTTGTGATATTTGAGTGCTTGCTTGTCTAAGTGTAAAGAGGACTTCTATTTCTATCTCATTTGAATTTGTGAATCTCCAACCACGAGCTCTTTTAGAAGCCTACTAAGGGCTCTTAGTAATGTCTGATCGTGAGTTTAACTCACTTAAATGTTACTTGGGCCAACTTGTTGCTCTGGCTGTAAGGGTTACTTACACGCGTTTGGCTCTTATAGTTTCAATAGGAGAGATGCCCATCATAGTTCTAGCAAACATCATAGTTCCGTGTATTCAGTTATTCGAACTTTTTAGGATGTTTTCACTTCTGCCCATGCTCGGGTTAATACATTTACACATTCTCTGAACTGATTATAAGTCAAACTTGTGTGATGATTATATTATGTAACGTACATGAACTGTATCTGGTATATTGCAGAATGACAATTGATTACCTGATTTTAGCCCATCATTTTTACTTTAATGGTTATAGCTTGCAAATCGATGTTAATTAAGTGTATCGTATATGGCAGAGGATGATATACTGCATGTTTCTCTTCAGAAAAGGGATAAGGGTCAAACATAGTCATCCCCGATAGAAGGTCAGGGTCAGCTTGATCCTTATGCAGCAGATCTCGAGTAGAAGCGTCTCATGCTTCAGAGGTTTCAGGAGGAGGTAAGCTTGCATTGCATGGATAGTTGTAGACTTGTAGCATGTTTCCATGGTTATAATTTCTGTTTTAACAGGGATATAGTATCGGAAGTCTGTTAAATATGATATGTATAGTAACCTTCTTGGTCTGTGTTTAACTGGCTCAATTTGGACATCTCGAACATTTTCCGCTTCCCAGGCAGACAAATGAAAAAGTTTATCTTATATTGCTTTCTATTTTAAGGTTATTATCATGATAGATAAAACAGAAGTAAAAGGATTTTAAGATTCTTTAGTTTTGTTGATCAGGCTTCCTACAAAATTGCATAATCTTTGGTCTGTTTAGCCCATATAATTATATGTCAGTTCACCTAGTTGGTGTGAAAGCTTGTGCTGAGTTGTAGAGGATCTCAAGATGCATATATAGAGAAATACAAAAGTCCAGTTGTTTAGCCCATTTCTCATTTTCACTTTATGGTTCTGTGTCCCATTAAAACACCAACTAGATGGGCTTGATGCTTAAGGTAATTTAGCTGCACTCAGGAAAGCCCATGTAGGTGCAAACTACGAGCTATCTGTAGGTAGCGGGTAGCCCTCTTTGATCAGCACCTTATATGGAATGATGGAATATCGCGATTATTACTGGCCCTATATGTGATCACAGACTTATGTATACTATATATGTTTGTTATCATGTATGTGTATGAGTAAAGGTCATTATGTACTAATAAATCATTAATCTGTAGCATGTCTAGCACACATTCTCATTTGTACGACATCCTTTTAGCTATTTATTTTATATCGTTGAACAGAAACTGGTGATACGTACATTCAGCAAGCTTTAATAATAAATAATAATAATAATGTTTTTAGTTGTTCAAAAAGTCCTAGGATCTTTACCGAACCATAATGTATGTATGCATATCTACACGATAAACTAACTTGCTTCTTTTTTACTACTTTTGCAGAACCCAAGAACATTCACTACTTCTGGGAACTGTCCTGATCCAAGAACATTCATGGGTGGCATCAGAACTGATTAGCATCTATCTGTTTCTTCAGATGAACATGTACATTAAATCTTTCAACCCTTAAAACTCTTTTAACTAAATAATCTTGTATTTGTGCAAGCATGCTTACGAAATTGTTGATTTCGCCACTTTAGTGTATGCATAAATAGATTGTTTAGTCTCTCTAGCTTGCATCAGAAGGTCTTGATTGCTGCTTTATTTCAAATCATATTGTTCGACTTTAGTCTAGTATAAAGAGAATGATGCTCCATAGGGACGTGATTACAGTAGTTTTAGTTCTTGCTTTTTGTTTACTAAATTGGGTTTCACCCGATCCTGATATGATGTTGTGGGGTCAGGTTGCAGTTAATATTAGGATGTATGAAGATATGGCAATGTTGACGCTTGAGGCCAGTTGTGTAACAGGCCAACACAGGCTTTAATCAGAATGGTCCTTTTTTACAGGTTAAACGGGTGAGAGTTGAGTCCACACAAAGAATTATAGCCTCATATTTTCGTCTTTGTGTACATATCGGGTTGCTTGAACCCTGTATCTGTTTTCATAGTGCTCTATATTTTAAATGTTTACGAAATATAATTGAAAATGACAAACTCGTGAAATGGTTTAGAGCTTTTTTTAATTTTCAGTGAGTATTCTTTGATCATTGATAAACTGTAGGAATTAAAAAATATGTCTTCGGTTCTTAAGGCATTGATTTTCACATGATACTGATTCTTGGGAGATTTAGCGAACATGTGCTACTTTCTTAAGTTTGATATATAATTAAAGGGTTGCTCGTATCTGATATCCCAATAATATGTGTTAATGTTTCATGTATCTATCCTTACGTTTGTTGAGGATGACACTTGTTGGCGTCGTTGCATATAAAACTCATGGGGGGACCCTCATATTCTGTATTGCCGGTTACCTGTTCAACGTTTAATGAATATCTAATGAAACATATAATATCACAAAACAAAGCTATTTGGGGGTTTCTGTGCAAGTGCATGACAACTACACTTTGGTCTCTTTCTGATACATTAATTTTTAGTAAATTTATGATGTAACCCACTTAAGATTAATGATAAACCGAATGGACCCATTGGTAAGTCAGTGGGCCGAAGTTGCCACCTTCTCTAGCTTAATAGTTAGCATTGATCATTTAGTAGCTTTTTCGTGCCTCATAACCAATGTGTTTTTCAGGCACGATTGCAAGAGATGAAGGAGAAAGAGCTAAATTACAATGTGAATAGTGATGCAAATTCTCATGTATGTAAAGTATGTTTCGAGTCACCAACTACAAGAGTGCTTATTCCTTTCCGACATTTTTATAGTAAGTTGATTTTAATCCTCATGCTCTTGATGTTTTCCACATCTGTAATTAAAATCTGATTGGTTTATGGGCATCTTTTACCATCTTTTGCAGTGTGTAAAACCTGTTCAGTTGCATGTTCCGAGTGTCCAATTTGCCGGACCATAATTGCAGATAGAATTTTTGATTTCACCTCTTAATGTTTCACTCTACCTACCATAAAATTGAAGGTATGTCAAAGTTCTAATTCTATAAATGTCAATAATCTGATACTACTTTGCAACCAAACACCTTTCTGTTCTAGCATACATTTCCCATCAACATTTGCTTAAGTTAAACAGTCTTAATAAGCGATCCCAAATTGGGGGTGAGGGTGTGTGCCGTTTAATTAGAATGTAGGTGAGGGTTTTGTGGATACAATTTGGGGCCGACAACTTATATTTCACGTAAATTTAAACCTGCTTTTGTCTATGCGGCTTTTGTCTGTTTTATATGTCGCTTATTAAGACTGCTTAAGTGATGGTTTACTTTGTGGAAAAGCATGTTGGTTGAAGATGATTTTTTTTAAAGATTTTGTGTCAGGCAACTCTATAACAACACCATCTGTAGGAGATACTGCTGCATGACGAACAATGAAGCATCACAGATAGCACTGCAGTCGTCTGTTGCTTATGCACATGGTCACATAACCATCTGGAAAGAGCAGCTGCTCCATTTTCATGGTCACGCTCATGGTCACGCTGGAAGAATTTATGCGTTCATGGTCACATTCTTGAGGTATGCAAATGTTAATTACATACATAAATATTCTCCATTTTCATCACGACCGATGTTCATATATTTTCATAAACTATGAATAGTAGCAGATGAGACATTCATCATCGTTACCAGCTGTAATTCAACTTTTGGTGATTTGGATACACTTAAAATGCATGAGAGTAATTTATTTTAAAACCTATATTGCATACATGACATTTTTATAAATTAGAGCATCATTTATGCGCCTATGATTCTTGATAAGTTCTCTTGGTAGGCTTTCTTGCATATGATATAGTTGCTACTTTATGTTATAATAATGCTTTTTAAACCACTACTATTACAGGTACGAACGGAAGGTGGGGTAATGTGTATGTGCCTGTCAACAACAAAGTGTCCTATGGTTTAACTTCCTATGGTTTGCATCAATAAAATGTTAGTGGATCATATATATCCAGGACTCTGATGAAAAGTTGCACAATTCTTTAAACTGTATTGAGGCAAACATTCCGTTAAATAATTTGAATCATAGTAACTATTTACAATTGCTAATTAAGAATTTAATGAATTAATCTTTGACAACATATCAGAAGAAGTTGTATCAATTAATTCGTCAGTTTGCCTGCGTAGGTATATACAGTTGGGTTACTGATGTCAATTACGTTTTTGGTTACCCGAAAACCGCACCGAAATGCCCCGCCGCAATGATCAGAGCCGTGAAACAATGCCCCGCCGCAATGATCAGAGCCGTGAAACAATGTCCCGCCGCACCCACCTCGTTATTGAAATAAGACGTGACCAACATGTGGTACAAACTACGGGACATATTTTCACATGTGAACAAGTTTTTCACGCATCTTAAAAAGCTCCGAGACATAAAGTTTCACATGTGACCAAGTTGTTCACGCATCACTAAAATATACAAGACATATTTCACATGTGACCAACTTGTTCGTGCATCTTAATAAGCAACGAGACAGACCAACTTTTTCGTGCATCTTAACAAGCTACGAGACATAGACACATATTTTCACATGTGACCAAGATGTTTACGCATCTTAAAAAGCTACGAGACATATTTTTTCACATGTGACCAAGTTATTCATGCATCTTAGTAAGCTACGAGACATATAGTTTCGCATGTGACCAAGTTACGAGACATATATTAAACATCAATATATCCAATTTTTACACTTCAAGCGTAAAAAATACGCTAGAAACTCAAAGCTTCAATCATTGCTCATAATTTTCACGCGCGTAGATATTCTTACAAAACTTAAATAATCATCTATTAAACATCAATATCTCCAACTTTTGCATTTCTTGTATAAAAAATACGCAAGTAAGATTAAAGCTTCAATCATTGCTCATAATTTTCACGCGTGAAGATATTCCTACAAAACTTAAACAATCGTCTATTAAACATCAATATCTCTTATTTTTGCACTTCTAGTATAAAAACTATGCTAGTAATATCAAAGCTTCAATCTTTGCTCATAATTTTCACATGTGAACATATTCTTACAAAACATAAATAATCGTCTTTAAACATTAATATCTTCTATTTTTGCACTTCTAGTATAAAATATTTTCAGTAAGATCAAAGCTTCAATCATTGCTCATAATTTACACATGTGAAGATATTCTAACAAAACTTAAATAATCATCTATTAAACATCAATATATCCAACTTTTGCACTTCGAGTGTAAAATATATGCTAGTAATATCAAAGCTTCAATCCTTGCTCATAATTTTCATACGCGAAGATATTTATTATAAAACTTAAATAATCATCTATTAAACATCAATATCTCCTATTTTTGCACTTTTAGTATAAAAAAATACATCAAAACTTCAATCGTTGCTCAGAATGTTCACGCACGAAGATATTTCTTACAAAACTTAAATAATCATGTATTAAACATCAATATCTCTTATTTTTACACTTCTAGTATAAATAGTACGATAGTAACATCAAAGCTTTAATCCTTGCTCATAATTTTCACATGTGTAAATATTCTAAGATAACTTAAATAATCGTCTATTAAACATTAATATCTCCTATATTTGCACTTCCAGTAAAAAGGAATTAGGCTAGTAAGATTCTCATAATTTTCACATGTGAAGATATTCTTACAAAACTTAAGTAAACGTCTATGAAACATTAATATCTCCTATTTTTGCACTTCTAGTAAAAACAATATGCTAGTAATGATTAAAGCTTCAATCGTTGCTCATAATTTTCACATGTGAATATTCTTACGAAACTTAAATAATCGTCTATTAAACATCAGTATCTCCTATTTTTGCACTTCTAATATAAAAAATACATCAAAACTTCAATCCTTGTTCATAATTTTCACGCACGAATATACTCTTATAAAACTTAAATAATTGTCTATTAAATATCAATATCTCTTATTTTTACACTTCTAGTATAAATAGTACGATAGTAACATCAAAGCTTCAATCCTTGTTCATAGTTTTCACATGTGAAAATATTCTAACATAACTTAAATAATCATCTATTAAACATCAATATCTCTTATTTTTGCACTTCCAGTAAAAAAAATTACGCTAATAAGATAAAAGCTTCAATCCTTGCTCATAATTTTCACATATGAAGATATTCTTTCAAAACTTAAGTAATCGTCTATCAAACATTAATATCTCATATTTTTTCACTTCTAGTATAAAAAATATGCTAGTAAGATCAAAGCTTCAATCATTGCTCATAATTTTCATATGTGAAGATATTCTTACAAAACTTAAATAATCGTCTTTTAAACATTAATATCTTCTATTTTTGCACTTCTAGTATAAAAAATATTCTAGTAAGATCAAAGCTTCAATCCTTTCTCATAATTTTCACATGTGAAGATATTCTTACAAAACATAAATAATCATCTATTAAACATCAATGTATCCAATTTTTGCACTTCAAGTGTAAAAAATATGCTAGTAATATCAAAGCTTCAATCCTTGCTCATAATTATCACACGCGAAGATATTTATTACAAAACTTAAATAATCATCTATTAAACATCAATATCTCCTACTTTTTCACTTTTAGTATAAAAAAAATGCATCAAAATTTCAATCATTGCTCATAATTTTCACGCACGAAGATCTTCTTACAAAACTTAAATAATCATGTATTGAACATCAATATCTCTTATTTTTACACTTCTAGTATAAATAGTACGATAGTAACATCAAAGCTTCAATCCTTGCTCATAATTTCACATGTGAAAATATTCTAACATTACTTAAATAATTGTCTATTAAACATTAATAGCTCCTATTTTTGCACTTTCAGTAAAAAAATTAGGCTAGTAAGATGAAAGCTTCATTCCTTTCTCATAATTTTCACATTTGAAGATATTCTTACAAACTTAAGTTATTGTTTATGAAACATTAATATCTCCTATTTTTGCACTTCTAGTATAAAAAATATGCTAGTAAGATCAAAGCTTCAATCATTGCTTATAATTTTCACATGTGAAGATTTTTACAAAACTTAAATAATCGTCTTTTAAACATTGATATCTTCTATTTTTGCACTTCTAGTATAAAAAATATTCTAGTAAGATCAAAGCTTCAATCATTTATCATAATTTTCACATGTAAAGATATTCTAATAAAACATAAATAATCATCTATTAAACATCAATGTATCCAATTTTTGCACTTCAAGTGTAAAAAATATGCTACTAATATCAAAGCTTCAATCCTTGCTCATTTACACGCGAAGATATTTATAACAAAACTTAAATAATCATCTATTAAACATCAATATCTCCTATTTTTGCACTTTTAGTATAAAAAAATACATCAAAACTTCAATCATTACTCATAATTTTCACGCACAAAGATATTCTTACAAAATTTAAATAATCTTGTACCGAACATCAATATCTCTTATTTTTACACTTCTAGTATAAATAGTACGATAGTAACATCAAAGCTTCAATCATTGCTCATAATTTTCACATGTGAAAATATTCTATTATAACTTAAATAATCGTCTATTAAAAATCAATATATCCCATTTTTGCACTTCCAGTAAAAAAAATTAGGCTAGTAAGATCAAAGCTTCAATCCTTGCTCATAATTTTCACATGTGAAGATATTCTTACAAAACTTAAGTAATCGTTTACAAAACTTAAGTAATCGTTTACACAAACCCATTTATATATAAAACGAGATGGAGACGCCCGCCGCGTTACGGCGAGGTTTTGACCCAATTGTCGATATCAAGTTTTCCAAATTGTTGATATCAAGTTTTCCCGGCCAAAGTGGGGGCTAAACTGTATACGCTTGCAAAAATGACCCATTACAAACCCACTCAGACAATGTCACTTAATGAGCAGATTGTGGTATATTGCGGTTTATCATTTTACATTTGGACTTCCAGTTGACTCGATGACAACATGGAATGGAATTGCAATGCTATAAGTTGTCAAGGTAATGCAGGTAGCGCCACTTGAAGTGGCGATAAATAGATCAATCCGGATTATGCCTTATCTCTAGCGGGTCAAACAGCTTCAAAACTGGGTGAGCAAGAAATCTTGGCATAACAGCCATTAAAACTGCATATATTTCTTCAAAGTATCACTAATGGCATGCATGGTAATACTTTCAGTTTCAATCAATGTTCAATACTAGTATATCGAATAAAAGAAAAAGGCTAAAAAAAACTGAAACTAAATACTGTATAAATTCAAATAACAGCCTCACAGAAGCAACTAAGTTCTTATACATAAACATAAAAACATAAGCGAACTTTTATTGCATAAGTTCGAAAGGGTTGTGAATCTATTTCACCACTAAAGAGCCCCGTTTATGGTATGTGGCGGTGTTGCTGGTGGTAACATCCTTCCGCCAACACCAAACATCTCTTTTTTCTGTGTACCCTTTATGACATGAAATGAACACAAATTTCGTCGACTATCATCATTGCACCAGCATTATCAAACTCGTTGCAGTAATTTAGTGCTGAAAACAAAGTTACCAGCTGACGGTCGGCAAAAAACTCATACCAATCTTCAACAACCTGAAAAACATTGAAAAGATAATAAATCTGGCTATAATAAAAGATTATATAAAGTAATCGCATCTCATGTTAACTATATAAATTACCTGATGAGCTCTGCAAATAATTAGACTCAATTTAATGTGAAAGCCGCCTGACGTTAAAGTCTAGTTACTTTTACATAACATGAAGCGTAGCTTCGATATTCCAAAAAGCCGACCATCATCATCGAGGTGAAACCATTAGCCTGAGTTCCACCATTTAGAACTTTAAAGCCATCTGAATCATCGCCGTCGTTGTCTGAAAAAAAGCATGCTCTCGAGTTTCCTCAACGGCCTTAAAAGTAGCATCAAAGGTCGCCTTAGTTGTTGCTTCTTTCTCAGCTTCGCTTTTAATTTTTTCCTTATTGTGCTTGGTTCACCCATATTGCCTCTACCTGCCACCAAGTTATGATCAGTCATATAAACCTCAACCAATAATTCTACAATGTTTCAATCTTACTAACCCCAATCCTATTAAAATATGAGCAAATCAATTAACAACTACTACTAATAAACTTTAAATGCCTTTTTTCACAGCTTAATAACCAATAAACCTATAAGCTATAAATTCGATGTTATCGGAGTTCAAAACTGTCAATTTATCTCAAAATAAATTTCTATTATTATTCAAATCAGTACCACCATAACGTGCCAACAGATTTGTTCGGTGATATGCTATAGTGAGGTTGTACTTCAGAAATGTAAAGCCACGATCAAATCCAGCAGGCTGCCACTTCTTCACTCCACCAGAAACACGTTTCAGAGAACAGAAAAGAGAGACAAACATGTTCCTATTCAAAGAGTCACCAACAAACCCTGCACTGTTAAAAGTTCTTAAGTTCTATAAATAGCTATTTACGTAGTCACCAACAAACATGAGAAGTATACGAAGATTTTAATGTACTTTTGCAGTAAAGGATATATGTCAGGCATCTTGAACCTTGATTTACATGCATGACCAATAAAGTCAAAATTAACACTAATATAGTGCCTTGTCATGGAGGTAACAGAGCGCTATATTATGTTTGTCTAACTAATTCTAGTCAACTGTTCCCCCTCTATTCCATTATCAACATTAGCTTGTCTATAGAACTTAAAAAATCATTTTCTATCACAATGAGTCATATAAACCTCAACCAATAATTCTAAAGTAGGTAAGAAATTAAGCACCCGCTAATCTCAGTACAATACTAAAGAAAGCAGTATAGAATAAGTTTTAATATAAAAAGTTCCAACTTGGTCATACTATCATATTATGTATTTTGAAACTTTAGTCACCAACTGAAAAATTCTGAACATGCCTGCATCTCACTTTCTTCTTCCCAGTTACAGAGAATAAGAATACGAAACTAAGAAATAGAAACAATACCTTGTTGACTAAATACTGATGCCCAAAATCAGTAGCCTTCAGAAGTGCATGCTCACTCGAGTACAACTGCTCTATATTTGGGCGTCATCGTTGATATACACGGGTCTCAACGGGAACAGTTGCACTCTTTACATCATGTTTCGCCACACCCTTACCACGTTAGTGTTACAAACGTTGGTCGACTTACTTTTCCCGCTAGCAGTTGCCATTATCTGTTGTTGCCACACGCACTGCTAGAAACTTTTTCTAGATCTCCATTAATACCTACAGCAGAAGCATATTTACATGAAACAGTTTAGCGTAAATTGTCATTATATCCTCTATATAGTACTTCAGGTCGGGGGAACGTATCAAAAGTCGGCTAAGTATGTTTTTTTAATGCATTCAATTTATTAAAATTATTTTACCTAAGCAGTTGTATACTTAAAACAAATAGATTTTGGTTTACAAAATCAAAATTAGTACTAACTACTGCTCTATACCTTCTCGTTTTTTGCTTGCATCGTATTAGCCAGCAAAGGATGAAGAGTTTCACTGGCTTGCGCTCCAGATGACCTTTCCATTTAATCACCAACGAAACCTATCTTTCAATTTTTTTTACCCTATGAGCTTCATCTTCGCTGCAGCAACCTTCTGCAACTGACTACCAAACGGGCCCGTTACAGCAACCGAATTCCTGTTCGTGCAGCAGTACATAAGGATTCAAATGTGAATCGATAAAAAGTAGTTGCAGGCCAACTAACCCTTTTTTGACCCGTTAGTCCCATTACCCAACCCACCTGATTCGCCCAACAAATAAAGATTACGACATGTTTTTAGTATTTTCTAGAAAGATACCATAATAAAACCTTAATGTGCGTATATATACTTACTGATGTATCCTGTTTAATGTTGTGTCAACCGTTGGCTTTTGGGCAGTTCCACTGGGTTTAATGTCTGATTTGTTCTTATTTGCCCTTCTCTCTCCAAAAGACGATTCTTCAAGAAAATTGCTGGTTTTGTTGCTGCCAAGATGCTGAGGATTGACAACATTATGAGTAGTTAGAGCCTATTAGACAATAACACGGTAATGGTTATTTTAGCAACAAAGAAACACTTTTCACATTAGCAATAACTTTCTTTAAAGATTACAAAAATAAATGATCAAGAGTGCAAAAGAAAGTGGAATAACATTCTCCCATATTTTACAACAGCATGATCATATAGCATCAAATGGTAGAGAGTTAACAACTTATGGAACGCACCATCTTGCAAGTAGATATTATGCTTCCTCCGTCTCATGTAGAATTTAATATTTGATTTGGCAGATAAAGTAACAAATACATATGACTTAACCGGATATCGGACAAAGGATTATTGTGATACATATCCATACCTAACACCGAAGGCTAATTTGCACTGATAATTATTTTACGATGAAAACTTTTCCAGCAGAGAAAGTGATTCAGATTTTATGATACATCCTAAAAGCAAAAGTTTTGCAATATTCTTCGTGCACGATAAGCCTCATCAAAATAAACATGACCAACTATTCTACAAATAAGCAGTGTTGATGGTCAGTTATTTTATTCTCTCAAGGTTATCTCCTCAAGACATGAACTTATTCAGCAACTTCAAGTATATTGCAGTAACAGTTAAAAGAGAACTTGTTTGAAAAGGCATGGATATTTTAGGTAGAATTCATCGTTAGGAAACATCATATTCAAGCATCAACTAATTATTTCATTGCCAACCTGAAAACACACACACACACAAAGAAAATCCAAGGCACAGACACATAAAACTCACTTTGTGTTCA
Source organism: Chrysanthemum seticuspe (assembly GCA_019973895.1). NCBI lineage: Eukaryota > Viridiplantae > Streptophyta > Magnoliopsida > Asterales > Asteraceae > Chrysanthemum > Chrysanthemum seticuspe. Next base: position 301,759,984 of record BPTQ01000001.1, on the reverse strand, counting down.
GCAGTGGTCGTGTTCTCAGATTTAACTTCCAGCACTCCTTTCTCACTTATATTCACATGTGATGAAATTGTTCATGCATCGTAATAACTACAAAGCTACAAGATATAGACACATAGTTTCACATGTGACCAAGTTGTCTTAAAAAGTTACGAGACATATATTTTCACAGTGGACCAAGTTGTTCACGCATCTTAATAAGCTACGAGACATACAGTTTCACATTACCAAGTTACAAGACATATTTTCACATGTGACCAAGTTGTACATGATTATTATCAGTAAGATGTGAAGATAAACTAACCATACTTCTCAATATTTGCAAAAAATTAATGCGAAAACAACTTGTACATAAGTGAATTAAAAGGTTGCTCACATGTGAAAAAAATAACTTTTCACATAGACAAATAACAGATATTTGCCAACCATTTAGTCCTCTCCGCTACATGAAACTTCAGCTACATTTCACATGTGAAAAAAACTACACATTTCTCCAAGGGATCTCTTAAGAATGCTATTGTATATCATTCAATTGAATAATTTGCTTACTATCAGGGACATTTTAAATGTATCCAAAACGTTTGATTGCTAAGACTTCATTTTCTACCAATACTCCTCTATACACAATCCCACCGGCTTCTCTCCCTATTTCTTAGCTAGCATTATGTGAGACCTTCTTCAACTCATACAACGGGTTCTGGCATGCTCCATGTCTAGTTATAGGTATGTATTTAGTTATTAACGTCATGATACAAGAGCATTTTCAAAGTCTTACGTACAAGGGCCTAGCTTACTACAACATATAATAAGATTATATAGTACAAAAAGGCAGTCCAAACAGCCATTTCTTGGTGTGTTCCAGCGTTCTATTATACAAAACACTTCTTGGATTACTTTTTATTGGGTCTCCCCTTCCTGGATCTCCCCTTGAATTTACCATTCACAGATTTATTCTCTGCGCGCTTAGCCTTTTCTTTGAAATGATAATCCATATAACCACCAGTTGGTCAAAATCTCATCCATACAAAACTATCGCTGTAAACATTTCCAGTACAGGTATTCTTATTTTCTAGGTTCTGCTAAGCATGCAGTGCAAGGGTTATACTAATGCTGGTCTATACTAAAAATACTAGACTTAATAACACTTGAAAAATACAAACTTAACCTTGGACCAAACAAGAAGATGGATTCTATTATATGGAGCCAAGAAACTAACATGATACATAAAGAATGATTCAAACTTACTTGGTTCTATTTGGATCTGTCAAGTCCTTAAGAGCAACATCCACTGCATAAAGCGCCATTTTCTTCACCTGCCATATAGGAGCAAAAAGCAAATGCACCGTTTACAACAAAACAATCCACATTTGAAACATGTGATGAATCTAATAGGCTTTTACATTGCTTATAAACTATGCTACAACTTGCTTATGACTTATGCAATAAGGGTTCACAAACTGGACGTTAGCTAAAAAAGTTGACACGCCCAAGAGCTTGACATATAAACCTAATGACCCCCTGCCACATATCTGAAGAAAAAAAAGGACCACTATTGGTGACCATTTAGACCAAACTACTAAATGAGGTAGGCTATATCAGTTTCAACCACCATAAATTTCTAATTATACATATATAATATACAAGACCTTGAAGCTCAGGAGGTTTTATTACATGAACTAAGATAACAATGGGTGCCAATTAAAAACATCAACCTATCTTCACATGTGAAGACAACTAGCATTTCAGCGAACACCTAGTGTGTGTTGACAAACAACAAGAAGAAGACAGTTCAGCTTTCATTTTCTTCATCATGTTTACCTAATCATCTAAATTACTCATCAACATAACTAATAGCTAACATAAAACATATAAAGCACGGAAACAAATTTATCTAGATCAAACATTCGAATAAATTCAATTCGCCTTGAAATTAAATTGGAACAACTTGCTCACATGTGAAAATTAAATTCTAACATTTTGTTCACATGTGAAAATTAAATACTAAATCTTGAAAGACACATTCATCCAGATCATCTCAATTTCATCATCAGTTTCTAAAATATATAACTAATTACTAAATTTATAGAACACGAAAAATAATTTATCTAAAATCATTGAATCAAAAGAAATTATAAATCGAAAGCTTAATTCGCACTTACTGATGATGATGATGATGATAATCGACGGAGGATTGTGGTGATCGGTGATGATTGTTGTGGTGGTGGACGGTGGCGAACATAGTGGTGGTTGGTGGTGTTGATGAACCTTGATAGAGTGTTATCATTTTTGATGATGATAATTATCGGTGGTGAATGGTGAACCGTGTTGATGGTGAGGATGATATTTATCGGTGGTGAATGGTGAACTGTGTTGATGGTGATTACGGTGGTGCATTATTATGGTGGTGAGGATGATGAACATTGGTATGGTAGGTTGTGATAACTGATGAAATTTTGAGAGAATTTTCTGGGTTTCACACTTAAATGTGTGATGTGTGTTTATTTTATCTTATAGTAGTATGAAAACTAAAAGGTTGAAAATGCTCGCATGTTTATTGAATCTCTGGAGGATTGATCTCAGCTGTTGGATTCAAACTAGAAGGAGGATTAGATAGAGGGCTAAGATTACTTCTCGCGTTCTCACAAAAAAAGCTCTTCTCATTTGAACGCTTCACTATATATATATATATATATATATATATATATATATATATATATATATATATATACTAGCTTCATAGCCCGCCCGGATGGGCGGGCTAGCTTCATGAAATAATTTTGTTAAAATATGAACATTGTTAAGCATTTGTGTTATAAAAGTATAATTCATCTTGTATGATATGTGATATAAAAAGCATTTATAGAATAGACCATGTAAGCAATCGTAAGTAAAACATGAATATTAAATGATGAAAACAGAATATGATGGATGTTGTACATTCAAAGCCTACAAAGAACTTTGTAAACCACATCGTCGTGCAATTTGTGTATTTTCCTTCACTATCGCAACCTTTAAGCTTTTTTTGCTATTCACTTACGAAATAGCCACACATGGTTGTTTGTGTAAGAAAGTGGGACGTTGAGGGTGTCTCAAGGATCATTTTCAGGGGTCACACCTTCAGGGTATTACTAAATCTGGATGATTCTAACGCCTACGTTGATACGAATGCGATGAAAGTGGCGTTCATAATTTTCATACTTTCCCATATTTGATATCACTTTGTCTTTTGGGATTTCTAATCTTGTTGCTACCTGTCAACGATCTTCTTGTTCAACTGCATGTAAGATTACATAAATAACGGTCACTTAAATATTGATAAGTGTCTACTCAGTAATTATAAGTATAGGTGACAAAATTAAACCATATCTCATTAAAAAAATAAAATATAAATTATGAGTGGGTTAAATGGTTATGCTTGATTCTAGTTGGTGAAACATAGTATAAAATGTCAACACAGTGTGCACGAATATATGTACTTATGAGCTCTTACAGTCGGATGTAACAAACGAAAGACACATGGATTATTTACCTGCACAAGGACTTTTTCACCATAGTTATGCTTGACTGCAGACATGAACTCTTCAAGTAACTCTTAATATTCCTGCAAAAACATAAGATATAAAAGCTTGCCCTCTATACTATATCAAAGAAAAGACATAATTAAAGTACGAAACAATAAACATATAGAATATGTACCTTTCCAGTAGCCCTATTTTGTTTTAAGTCCGATGTAGAACTCATCATCGAGAAGCTTCTGGTTGTTGGTCCCCACGTCAATGGTTACAGGCAAGCACTGCATAAACAAGTTAAAGCAATTAGTAAATCTACAATTAAATGGGTTTGCAATTATTTTGATAGGAAAAGTTATAAGGTTATTTTAAACCAGTGAGTTGATATCTACGTAATAAACTGAATACAAAAGTAAGTACTCATGCAACCTCTAGGTATCTAAAATATATGAATTAAAACGTTTAATGGAGCTTACCGCAGAAGGACTAATCCTCCAAGTGCGGTATATAAAGCCAGTTTCCCAACTGGGATTCCCATACCCTGTACAAATTTATAGAGTTCAGTTATACAATTTCGATATTCATGAAACAAAATTAATAAGGATATACGGTTAGCTTATGGTACCTGACACCCAAGATCTCCCAGTCCCAAGATACGCTCACCATCTGTCACCACGATAACTTGAATACTCCTCTCAGGCCAGTTCTTTAGCACCTCAAAAACCTTGCCCCTGAAGATTCAAGTAACTCAAGTGTCAATTAATTACTAATTTGAAATAGTCAATATAAACTGAACACAGTTTCGTCTAACAGCCATACTTCTCTTTCAAACTAATGTAGAGACCCTGAGGACGCTTGAAAATACTCTCGTATTTCTGGCAAGCTTCACCAACTGCACGAGTGTATACAACAGGGAGAAGTTCTTCCACATTATCAATCAGAAGCTTGTAGAACAGTCTCTCGTTTCGCTCCTATAAACCATAATAGAACGAACATTTAAGACCATACAACAAACAGGATACAACTTGTGAAAATATGTTGATTACCGAAATGAAACAAAAATACAAGTTTCAAGTAATACCTCGAGTTCCATCATAGCAACATACTTGTGCAACGGAACATCATAACTATGGATATTTTGCATCAAATTCTTCTCCTGATGAGTCATAACACAAAATACATCTTATGTAACATGTTCGATCCAAATAAATTATCAGCATCCATACAAGGATTTTGTAACAAACGCAAACCTGAAGCTCCTGATTCGAAATAGATGTAGGCAACACAGACCGCGCAAGTAATGCGCATCTCTTTCCCTCTCAGTAAACGCAAGTCCCTTGTTATGGTGTGGATCCCTCAGCAAAGTGTATCCACTATAAACAACAATAATCTTCCACAGTTACAACAAAATTCGACATGATCACCTAACTAACTGATCTAATCATCCGAAACCTAACTAAATTATATAGACATAAATATGGATCATAAATCAGTCATTCAGTCAAAGCAAAATTCAACATCAATAAAAGATAATCCGATTCCAGACTACTCATAGACTGATGCATATTACACACTTGAAAAGCTTTGTTTACAAAACAAACAAACAACATCCTCGAAGCTTAAATTGAAGTAATAAGCAATAACATAATAATAAATAATATCTAACTAATTAATAAACTAAAAAGTTATTGGACCAAAATTCTAGATGAACATGATGATGTAGTAATTAATTTAATCAGCATAACCTAAACTGATTAAACAGTCAATAATTACAGATAAACATCTTTCAACTTCCTATATACATCAAAAAGCTTCATTCATAACAGCAAGTAATGAAGAAGCTAAAACGAATGAAAATAAGAGCATACCTAGCGACAGAAACAGTCCATGGTGTAACAAGTTGATCCTCCGTAGCACGTATCACCAGAAGTCTTCTCAACTATCATGTTTTCCCCTTCTTCATTTCTACTCATCGGTCTCATTCTCACAATAACCTAATCAAGAATCATACCAGCACATCAGTTTAAACTACTATCCTAACGATATGAATCCACTTCATTTCAACCACATTCAATTATAACATCATAATGGTTTTGATTCAGCTGATAATCGCATGACTAAAGTTTCATCTTTATTTCAAAACAAAACGATACAATCACCCAGAATCATAATTTTATATTAACTTTGTAAAGAGCATAAACCCTATATCGGCTTATGAGCTCAAATAAGTCACAAGCTTACAAGCTTTTCCATATTTAAATAAGCCCAACAAAATTAGCTTCCAAAACACCCTGTAAACTATTATCCTAACAAATTCTGTCAATCCGCTTCATAACCAGTATCACAAATCATGACATCGTAATCATTCAAGTTTAGCTAATAATCATATTACAAGGCTAAAAGTCACAAATTCTTTTTCCAAATTAAGGTTGAAAAACATGATAGATTGACATATCAAATTAACCTAATTAGTAAACATTAACACTATAACAGCTAAAAATCACACCTTTTAATATACACCAAACAAGCTAATAACAATCATATCACAATACTAAAAACCAAATCTTTTTATGAAAAAACTATTATTCAATAACATAAGCAATTTTTCTAACAAGGTATACCAACCCACTTCATAAGCATCAATCTTGTCAATTGCGTTTCGATTCAGCTAACAATCATAATCGCAGCCTTTTTTATACGTAAAAAACAGGGCTTTTAACAATATACACCAATCCCGCAAACATTAATCACATTCAGTACTGAAAACTAAATTTTCTTTATAATAAAAACTAATTATTTTAGCAAATCATACCAACCCACTTCATACGTATCAATCACGTTTAATAATACCTTAACACCAGTATCATTAGGGGTTTAACAATATACACAAATCCAGCTAATAACAATCACATCACAATAATAAAAACCATTCTTTAACAGCATAAACTAATTTTCTTATGAATTATACCAATCCACTTCATAACCGTCAATCGCGTACAATAGTAACAATTTCGATTCAACTAATAATCACATTACAATGATAAAAATTAAATTAAACTGTTATCCTAACAATAAATACGTTTCGATCCAGGTAATAATCATATTACAATGCTAAAAATCACAACTTTTTAGACAGGGTGTTTGTTTAAGCTTATATGTGGGCTTATGAGCTTATTTCATTTCGGCTTATATTTCATAAGCCTCAATTTTCTGGATTATTTTGAGACTTGTAATATAAGTTTATTGTGATGTAATAAACTTATATAAGCCCATAAGTCTCAAAATAAGCCGGAAAAATTGGGGCTCATGAAAATATAAGCCAAAATGATATAAGCTCATAAGCCCACATATAAGATTAAACAAACACCCCCCAAAATTACGGTTTAATCAAATTAAACTATTTTCTTAACAAATTATACCAATCATTCGCATTCGTTCCGCTTAAGCTAATAATCAAATCCCAATGCTAAAAAAGTTTCCTGTTTAGATAGAGATTTATTTGTATCAATATCATATCAGTTAGATCCCTGAACATATGAATGAGAACCCTAATTTTGAATCAAAAATTAACAAAAAATGCCAGATTGACATACCATGACGAATGAAGAAGAAGGAATAAAGTGAAATTAAAAAAAAAAACAATTTATAGTACTGATATGAACTATAAATTGTATTACAGAATGACAAGATTCAGATATATATAAAAAAATGCCAGATATATATCAAAAATTAACAAATTATGCCAGATTGACAAACCTTGATGAAAATATTGTAGGGTTTTGAAAGGCAGATTGATGATTTGATGATTATGATTGTGAAATTCAAATACTCCGTGATTTTTGTCATGATTTGATGATTATAATCAAACCCCGGTTTATCCTCAGTCATTTTGATTTGATGATTATTGCGTTTTTGATATGGGGAAGTTATTGGCGAATGAAATGGGGAAGTTATTGAAGAAGTGTTGACTGTCATTGAAACTTAGGGATCTCAGTAGTTGTGGCGTGTTACTTTGGAAGTTATGAAGAATTATTACTTTGGAAGTAGAAGATTATTAACAAACATGTGGATTGCCTCAGTGGTTGAGGCGTGTGGCTGTGATTCTTGAGACCCATGTTCGAATCTTGGCTGCCACCAATTTTTTTTTTTTTATAATGTATCCGGATTTAGTGCTATGGTGGCATTTCCACCTCATCATATAGGCGCCATGTCAACATTAAAATGCCTCGTAAGCATTATACACGTGGCATGTGTAGCCTCATATAGATGTACATATATATATATATATATATATATATATATATATATATATATATATATATATATATATATATATATATATATATATATATATATATATATATATTTGCGTTCTTGTGGTGTACAAGCTTAAAATAGATAAAATAGGTACACATATCGTCCGTTGGATCATGCTTGATTGATGAGATCAAATAAAATACTCCCTCCGTCCCAAATTTTAAGTCCAGTTTGACTTTTTGACTCGAACTTTGACCTTAAATATTTTCGTTTGTATTATATAACATTTGATGAAACATATACCAAATGAAAATACATTTAAAACACAATCCATTTATATATTTTGCATCAAATATTATATAATACAAACATAAATATTTAAGGTCAAAGTTTGAGTCAAAAAGTCAAACTGGACTTATAATTTGGGACGGAGGTAGTAATAAAAATTAATTATATATTTAATATAAGGGTATTTTGGTAATCTTGGTTTTTGCATTATCTCTCTCAACAATTAACACATTTGATTTTTTTTCCTAGGAATCCCATCAATAACTCTAATGTGCATTATCTCTCTGCTTTATCTCTCTCAACAATTAACACATCATATTTTTTTTCCTAGGAATCCCATCATATCATACCTTACAATCAAAATCATAACTAACCGGATACATATAAAGATGAAGACCATCAACCCACATCAAACGACATATTCAACATACTCGAAATTGCCCAGTATGTATAATTCACTTGAGGATGATTGTCTAACATTTTTTTTTTAACAATAATATAGAAATTGTGGTAATGGTTACATTTTTGCCCAGTATGTCGAATTTGCCCATTATTTTTTTAGGAATTAGACATTGAAATATAGAAATTGTGGTAATGGCTAGAAATTGCCCAGTAAGGTTTTTTTATGGATATAGGAATTGTGGTAATGGTTAAATTGTGGTAATGTATTCATTGAAATAAAGAATTTGACAAGTATGTTTTTAGGAATTATAGAAATTGTGTTCTTATTAGTCCTTTTTTTTAGTTTTGTTAATCATTTGTAAAATTTTTAAGGAGATTTCACTCTTATGATTACAATTCAGTCATGATAATGTAAGATGCGTGAAAAGTTTTTACGTGTGTCAGTAGGGAATTATATGACGATTTTATACTTTATATTTTACGTGTGTCGGTATGTTTTTAGGAACTAGACATTGAAATATAATGACATTGCTATTGATTTAAGTTGAACAACTCATGAGTTTTATTTTATATATCCGATTCATATTAATATGTAATGTTTATTTGTTATAAGGTGAGCCTTCAACTCCACGATCAACTAATATTGTGCAAGACAATGTTGTTGATGCTGAAAGTGTTACACAAGTTGGGAGTTACCAACCAACCCCGCCAGGTAGTAAGTTTTGGATTCCCGGAGCTAAGAATAAACCCGTGGAGGGAACTCAGTTTGATACTATTGAACAAGCTTTAAAGTTTTATAAAGAGTATGCGAGGGAAGGTGGTTTCGAAGTTAGGAGGGGTGGGCAGTCTAATAGGAAAAAAAACAAAATCCTGAAATACTTTTGTTGTTCTAGAGAAGGCGTGAAACCATCGCCGAACGATGATATTTCAAAGAAAGATAAGTCAAAGACGGATACCCCATCATCTGATATTGCAGAAGTCGTAAAGGTGATTAAAAGAAGGAAACGAGCATCCCAACGTTGTGGATGCAAAGCTCTACTTCGTCTTAGGCAGACCCCTGAAAATAAGTTTGTTGTGTACACCTTTTTTGAGAAACATAACCACAGTTTGGTTCATGAAAATGATTACAGGTATCTTCGGGCTGCGAGGAAACTTACTTTTTCTAAATAGCATTTGTTGCGTCACCTTTCCAATGCTAATATTGGTCCAACAAGAGCTTGGAAAGTGATGATAGAAATGTATGGCGGGTTTGAAAACATCGGGGTTACAGATGTTCAGTGCAGGAACTATAGGCGGGGTTTGGATAATTTCATTGGTAATCGGGATGCGCAGATGGTTGTCGAGAAGCTGTTGAGCAGACATGAGTTTTTCTCCGACTTTTCTGTTGAATACAAGCAACACAAGAAGGAAAAAACCTTGATAGGGTTGTTTTGGGCAGATTCACAAGCAAAGCTTAACTACGCTGCTTTTGGTGATGTGGTCTCATTTGACGCAACGTTTAGGTCAAACAAGTATATTGTTACATCTACACATACAATGTATTCTTCAATGTTAATTTACTCAATGATTTCCTTTTTTCCTAAATGTTAGTGCAATGTAGTCTGCAAAGTGTGTTTCTATGGTAGCCCCCATTTTGACCCGGTCTGTTGTGTACCAGGTCTGTTGTGAATACCAGGGGTATGTTGTGATCATATCCACATCCTTATGGTAGCCCCCCATTTGACCCGTATTAGGAAGTTTGTATTAGGAACATAACTGTTTTTTGAACAATTGTCCAATCAGTTTCAAAGGGGAAATGTATGTTTGGTATCCATTTGTCCAATCAGTGGGTACTTTATCAGTATTTCAAAGGGGGAATGGGGAAACGTACTAGTATTGATTGTGAACAAAGGGGAAAATGGGGAAATAACTAATGTGTACTGGTATTGATTTTGAACACCTTTCTGTTGTGTACCATGTCTGGTAAGGACGAACCAAAATTTTCAAAGGGGTAAATAGCTAATGTGTACTAGTAGAGTTTAACAATTATGGTATATGGTTGTAGTATTTACTTGCATTGATGAGCTATCTGTTTTCACCTTCATACCCCTAAACCAATGATATATTAAATAACTAATGTGTACTAGTAGTGTTTTCAGTGGACCCAAATGATCTTTTGACCAAGTGGTAATAGGAGTGGCAAGACTGAACTTGTACACAATACTAAACAACTACGTATCTCTTCTTCCTTATCGGGACCAAATGGTAATAGGAGTTGCAAGACCAAATGGTTTTTATGTACAAGCTTACAGTAAGGTGTCTGCACAGTAATGTGTCTGTTTGTTGCATCAGTAATGTGTCTGCACAAACATCAGTACTTTGTCCACACAAACATCAGTAATCTGTTAATTGCATCAGTAAATTTTCACGTGATTGTATATTGGATCAGTAATGTGTCTGCACGAACATCAGTTTTTTGTACAAGCTTACAATATATAAGATAGTACAGCCTATTTTATGCCATACCAGGTTCCTTAAAGCATATAGTGATTCAAACATTCTTGCACTGTTACGGTCATTTACGTGTAAACCAATTTTTTTAGTATTATGTACTAGTTCATATCCTACAAATGCATATAACTATTGTGTACCATGTCTGGGAAGGATGAACCAGTATTTTCAAAGGGGTAATTGGGAAATAACTAATGTGTACTAGTAGCGTTTAACAATTATGGTATATGGTTGTAGTATTTACTTGCATTGATGAGCTATCTGTTTTCACCTTCATACCCCTAAACCAACGATATATTATATTTTGCTATTATGATAAGCTTTAATGAGGTCAAATGTGAAATGATGTGTGGCTCAACTTAGTTCTTTCATTCTGACTTTATGTAGTTTCTTGAACATAACTGTTATACAATAATTGTTAAACTTTACTAGTAGAGTTTAACAATTATGGTATATGGTTGTAGTATTTATGATCTGTGCAGAACCAGTCAAGCTACCTCACACAAGCCAGCCACTTGTAAATGACTGACCGTAAGAAGCTTAAAACTGCTCAGACACAAATACAATGAAGATCTGGGGAGTATAGTGTTTCCCCGGGTCGTTATGTCCCAGCGAGTTGTGCAATGGATTATCAAACGTCAAGTGATCGGGAAATTTGAACAAAAAAGGGATTTGAGATAATTATAACTACGGAAAACGCCAACAAATTACAACGGCTTAAATACAAATTAAAGGAAATTAAAAAGATAAAATCTATTAAATAAACGCTATCACTATATTTAAAATGATGTTTTTGTTTTTATGTTTTTATAAAACTAGAATTAAAATCTACGCGACGTACAAATTAAAAAGTGAAACTAAAGCAATATTAACCCTAAAAATATAAAAATGATATTTTTACAATCCTAATAATAAAATAAAAGTTTTAGAAAAAGAAAATTATTTTTATAACTAATTATCTAATTATTATTAATTAAAAACTATTTTTAACTGTTTAATAATTACCTAAAATACAAGAAATTAGGAAACAAAGCTAGAAAAATAAAATTATGAATTGGAAAAGTCTAAAATATCAAAATAGAATTTTCAAAACTATTTTTGTAATTTTCTGATTATTTTTCTATTTTCTAGGAATTTTAAACTATTAAAAACTAATTAAATTATTAAAAATTACAAAATAAACTATGAAAAATCTGAAAAATTACTTTTTTTACTTTTTATATTTATCTAAACCTAAGAAAAATGAAAAATTATTTTTTTGAACCTTTTCTGAATTTTTTGTATTAAAAGCTAATTAAAAATGCTTAAAAACTAATTTAAATCAAGAAAAATAGCAAACCAACTTGGAAAAATCTGAAAATTTCAGGAAAAATCTAAATTAATACTAGGAATATAAGAAAAATGGAAAAACAGGCACTTATGTGGATAAATTAAGAACTGAAGAATCAAGTGCTTATAAATAAGCACTTGAATAAGCTAAATGAAGACCAAAAGCTACCAAATGTTTACAGAAGCTATAATAAGCTAAGATAACTCAAAATGAACTAAAATCAACAACTCCAAACCACTGAATTGCATGTTACCAAGATTTGAGTGATTTGACTAAAATGCAAAAACAGATTTTGGGTGGCCTACTTGCAGATAAATTATAAGCACTAAAATAAGCTGAAAAGGAAAACTATAAATTGGAACTTAAAGCAGAGCTGGGTGAGACCTTATAAACCAAAAACCAGGCTTAAGTGAGTTCTATTGAGCTCTGTGCAACTCTGTACAAGTCTGAGAAAAACTCAGCATAAGCTGAGTTTCTGGCACAGGGTATTTAAGCCATTTTGAACAGTGATTATAAGGCCCATAAAAAATTAACAAAATTCCACAAAAATCACTATAAGCAATTAGACCAGTAGAAGTTTTTAAAGCAACAAATTTCACTAAAGATGACCCAATAATGAGTCCATGAAAATTCTGCCTAGTTGAGCCAAAAACAAGTTTATGCAATTTGACTTTTTTGAGCAAGAAGTGGAAAGTTGACTATAATGAGATTTGAAGCTAATCCTAGGACTGATTATGATCTAAAATGATGAAATAGAGCTACTACAATCAACCCCTATGTATTTTGAACACAAAATGAGCTTTTGCTCTTTCAAAATTTCCAACAGTAAGATGCTAAGACAGAATGCAAGTGAAATTGACTTTTGAGCTTAGTAGGCTCAAGTTAAAGACAGGTATGAGTGTAAAGATACAAAACAAGCAACAGGCAACAAGAGTTTGCAACAGAATAAGCCTCTAAGACTGATTGATAGGCAGATCCAAACACACCTTTAAGTTATGTTTTGCAGCTTAAAATGAACTAACTGCTTAACTAACCAACCTAACTGATTAAACTGAGTTTATAGAACCTAGGTGTAACTACTTAAACAGGTTAAAGCAGTTTAAGACCAAAGATATAAGGGCAGACAAAAATTGCAAATTGACTAGAAATTGGAAAATGAGAAACTTACTTACAACTGTCCAACTGGTGTTGTAAGCTAAACCAAACCCCAAACCTGCATTACCCTAACCTATTTCAACCAATCATCACCACTGCATCTCCCATTAGCCATTACCAAACCCCACTGAGTTTCCAGTTGACTTTTATTGACCATTAACTAAAATCACTTAAACTTTGAATGTGAGCTGACACAAGGCTCACATGAGCTTATACAAGATTGTTTGAGATGAAATACAAGCTACTACAAGCTTAAACATGAGATTTTAAAATTGACAATTTCAACAGTATCCTGAATTGTAGAGTTTAGCTAAAAACTTGGATTGAAAACTCAAAAGCTTAATACAAAGATTTGTTAACTTGAAAGTAATACAATGAAACTGAAATTACACCATTTTCATTTAAACTAAGACAATAATCTAAAAAACGACATAAGTAAAATTTATATAAAACTAACTATTCTCTACTGGCTTCTTTCATCCTTCTTTTATACCCCAACAACTTCCTCTCTCTCTCTTCTGAATTAATCCCACCATTATTTAGGACCTTTGGATCATTTTGAGTCATCCTGGTCATTCATCACTTTTGGCGGGAAAATTGTTTTTAAGCATGTGAGTGAGATTGAGTGTAGGGGAGGGGAAGAATTATTGTTTCTTGGATTCATATGTTTGGAGTGATAAGGTTGGGTGGATCATGAGCTGGGATGGAGTGTTGGCAGGATGTTTGCAGGGCTAGAGGTTGAAGAAACAGAAAGGGCGGGTAGGGGGCTATTTGACCAGTGTTTGACTGGCAGTGTTATTAGAAAGGGGGTTCAAAATGCAACTTTGACAGGGGGTCCAAGGCAGGCAAGGGTCCAAAATTGGTATAAGGCTTATAAAACACAAGGACTAGTTGTGTAATTCTGAAAATTTGAGGGACCAGGCTGCCATTCTTGCAAAGTTGCTTCCAAGGACTAAAAATGACAAAGTTCAAAAGTGCAAGGACCAAACTTGACAATTTCCAATTTACAGGGGCCATTTCTGCCAGTTTTCAAAGTTGAAGGACTAAACTTGTAATTTTCTCAAACTTTTTATATTTTTCACCAAAGGATTAAATTTGACAACTTTTGATTTTAAAAGGACCTTTGGTGATTTTTCTTTTGAAATTATGTGCTCAGGGACTATTTTTGACAATTTTTGAAACTTGGGGGACTGAAACTGCCAATTATGCAAACTTTGCTCATTTTTCATCTGATTTTGAACATTTTGCATCTGAAACATATAAAATGCAATTTTGGAATATTTTCAGTGTTTTGATGCATTTCTGAGCATTTTTAAACGTTTTGCAGTTCAGATTGACCCAAAAATGATGAGTATTTACACACTCATCAATCCTCCACACTAAACTATTGCTAGTCCCTAGCAATCTTTTGAGAAAAACTTAATGGATTTGAAACTCTTTACCAAAAGCCATTACTTCTGGAGTAGCCAAATGTTTCAGTTCAAGTAAGAACCTTGGTACACTGATAACCAAATGATTTTGAGCAAACCACCAGCTTCCAACGGATTTGATTTGTCTTTACCAGAAGCCGTTTGCTCTGGACTAGCCAACTCTTAGATAAATTATCAATATTATCTTTGGTGAGCTGATTACCAATTATGGTTTTTCCACTGCCTTTACCACAACCCATAAACTTGCGGGCTAGCCAACTCTTAGATAAATTATCAATATTATCTTTGGTGAGCTGATTACCAATTATGGTTTTTCCACTGCCTTTACCACAAGCCATGACCTTGCGGGCTAGCCAACTCTTCACTTTTTAGGATATGGTGAGCTGAATACCATACAATTTTGGGCAAATTGCAAGCCGTAAACGGATTTGATATATCTTTACCAAGAGCCGTTTGCTCCTAGATTAGCCAATCCTTTTGTTCATAAGACAAGGCGGACTGATAACCAATTGAGTAAGTGAAAAAACACTTACTCCAAAAAAAATTTTGGCCAAAAACGGGGGAATTGGTATAATTATATGATAAAATTCGTGAGAATTCCCCCCCACACTTAGAAATGAATATTGCCCTCAATATTCAAAGTACCGACTGTTATGCCGAAACAAAGAACGTAAAAGGGAAATACTACGGCCATTATTTAGAAAGAAGATTTTTTTTTTTTTTTTTTTTTTTTTTTTTTAGAAACTTATATATATATATAACATGTGGGGCAACTCCCCCACACTAGGGTGGTACACACGGGTGAAAACCCATGTTCAGCTACTGTTTTTGATTACCGAGTCGCTAGCTTGACTCGACCCCGAATTAATTGGTTCATGGGGAAGTAAGTGGAAGAACAATCTCCATCGGACTTTCATTCAAGATGTTTGGACAAACATTTGAAGCACGTGAAAGTTCCACACCGATGAGATATACATAGAACCGGCTCAAAAATGATATATGGAAATGCCGGGATCAAAGATAATGTCTTCATTCCCGAAGGAGTGAAGAACAGGAGAAGTCACGGGATAGGTGAAGAAGAGATAGAAAATCATGATAAACATCATGACTAACTCATCTTCATCTATAGGAGGATCCATAATTTCAGGATTATGAATCTCATCATTTAAGCTTATGTGATCAAGACAAATCTCGGGAGTGTCTAGATCAAAGTAGAATTTATCATACTCCCGCGGAGATATGATATGAGTGAGTTCATCTGAGAACTCCATGAAGGTGAATGAATCATATTCAGAATTGATATGAGTGGGTTTACTGGCGAACTCCTCAAAAGTAAATGATTCATGATCGAGGAGAGAATTATGAGAATGAAAAGTGGTACTGCCACTAATCTTCTCTCCTATATTATCAACACAGAAGGCTTTCATTTCCGGAATAGAATCATCGGAAAGAATGTCACTATCCTTAATGGGGATAGGAGATGAAATAGGTTTTTCTTTGAAAGCCTCGATTTTAGAAATGAGAAGACTGACATTCAATAATGTTGCACGAAGTGCTTCATCTTTGATTTCAGTGTCAGTAACTTCATCATTCTCTTCTTCAAAGCTAACAAGCTCAGAAGGTGAATCTTCCACATAAATGATGTCTCCACAAGATAACGAATCATCATCATCAGAATCGGAGAACATCTCAACATGATCATTTTGGAAGACAAGAGGAGGAGGGATATCACACACATGATCAAGAATTCCCTGTGACTCTCTTGGGATTGGGATAAGGTCCTCAACACTAGACTTTATGAATTCGTCCGATTCCTTTTCAGGAACAGTGTCGAGATGCTCGTCCCCCATAATAAGAGAGTGAGTGTGAATCTCGGGTGTGATAGCAGTTGTTTGAGATGAAATCTCAACTGCTGGAATATCAACTGACTGAGGGGGTTGAGAAATATTACTTTTAAAAGGATAAAAACCCTCCTCGTCATCATCATATAGAGCTGCCTTAAGAAATTGGGAACATCTAAGAGCTGCATGCTCTAGGACTAATAATTCTTCCCTAGATTCACGGGCCTTTCGCTCTTCGGCTAGCAATTCTCCTATGGTCTTTTCACCACTCACTTGATTCTTAAAGTTACTAATCATATCCTCAAGTGTTTTCATTGCGGTTTCAAGATCCTGGGAGATTTCTTGAGACAACGGCTCAGGTGGAGTTTGAACCGTATGGTGCTGTGGAGGTTGGGAATTGTCAAACATGTAAGAGTCATGATTGTTACAAGGAACTGGGTTCCCTATTTGACAATCAGAGCTGAAGTGGGGACCTCCACAGTACTCACAACAATAAAACTGTTGAGTCTGGACAGGTGAATCATATGGATTTTGGTCATAACCAAAACTCTGAGCATCACTGGAAAACTGTTCATAGACAAACGTGTTTCCCGATTGACAATCAAATTCTAGGTGAGGACCTCCACAAAATTCACAGCAGGTATGTTGGTTATATGAAGATAAGTCGGGCTGTGGTGGGTAATTGGAAAAATTAGAGGAGTAGTTAAATGAGTTCGGATTAGGATCATAATCAAATGAATTCCTCGAACCACAAAACAAACAACTCCCGTTATGAATATCATTACCACATTGTACACACGTACACCAACGACAGGGTGAACCAAAGAGAGGCTCACCACAACTGACACAAGGAATAAACGATTGCATTTGAAAGTTATGAAGAGGAATCAGTTTATTCAAAGGATCAACAAAACCAACATGGTGATCCGAATGACTATCAAGTCTCGAAGAACATTCAGAAAAATCAGGAGGTGGGACAAGTGGTGTGCTCTGAGAGCTAGCAATTTCCACCACTTCCGTTATGGTCTCCGGTTTTGGTTCTTGAGAAACGTGAAGGTTAGGCAAGTCATTCTTGCTAGTCACCGGTGTTTGAACGGGTTCATCGTAATCAATTTTGATTCTAGACCTTTTTTCATCGGCATAAATTTGTTCAATTAGATTACGGGCTCTAAATTCAAAGAGATTGTCCTCGTAACCCTCGGTGGGTGCTTGAGGTAACACTAACATTCGAACGGGTTCGTCAACATTAGAACGTATTTCGGGATGTGGCGTGGGGTCGAAATAACTTTGAAAAGACTTTTTGATGGATAATTCGCACAAATCGCAAAATTCGCTTGAACTAGGCCCTCCACACCGCTCACACACATTTGTGACGATGATGTTGACGATTGTCGACATAAGAATTAAACATATAGAGGATTAAGAAGAGAATCAAATGGTTGAGAGGATACGAAGAATAGAATTAAACGGCAAAAGAGGGTAAGAGAGATAGAATCAACGAATAAGAGGAATGAGAAGAATATTTTTGGTATTTTTGGATAAGAAAATATAAACATATACAGATGGATGGTATGAACAAAGAGTGAATATCCAAATTACTAATCTGCTAAACGGAAGATAATCAGCACAGCTCCCCGGCAGCGGCGCCAAAATTTGGTGCGTGCAAAACCGTCAAGGTTTCTCACACAAGCCTGCCACTTGTGAATGGCAGACCGTAAGAACCTTAAAACAATTTGAACACGAACTCAATGAAGATCTGGGGAGTATAGTGTTTCCCCGGGTCGTTATGTCCCAGCGAGTTGTGCAATGGATTATCAAACGTCAAGTGATCGGGAAATTTGAACAAAAAAGGGATTTGAGATAATTATAACTACGGAAAAAGCCAACAAATTACAACGGCTTAAATACAAATTAAAGGAAATTAAAAAGATAAAATATATTAAATAAACGCTATCACTATATTTAAAATGATGTTTTTGTTTTTATGTTTTTATAAAACTAGAATTAAAATCTACGCGACGTACAAATTAAAAAGTGAAACTAAAGCAATATTAACCCTAAAAATATGAAAATGATATTTTTACAATCCTAATAATAAAATAAAAGTTTTAGAAAAAGAAAATTATTTTTATAACTAATTATCTAATTATTATTAATTAAAAACTATTTTTAACTGTTTAATAATTACCTAAAATACAAGAAATTAGGAAACAAAGCTAGAAAAATAAAATTATGAATTGGAAAAGTCTAAAATATCAAAATAGAATTTTCAAAACTATTTTTGTAATTTTCTGATTATTTTTCTATTTTCTAGGAATTTTAAACTATTAAAAACTAATTAAATTATTAAAAATTACAAAATAAACTATGAAAAATCTGAAAAATTACTTTTTTTACTTTTTATATTTATCTAAACCTAAGAAAAATGAAAAATTATTTTTTTGAACCTTTTCTGAATTTTTTGTATTAAAAGCTAATTAAAAATGCTTAAAAACTAATTTAAATCAAGAAAAATAGCAAACCAACTTGGAAAAATCTGAAAATTTCAGGAAAAATCTAAATTAATACTAGGAATATAAGAAAAATGGAAAAACAGGCACTTATGTGGATAAATTAAGAACTGAAGAATCAAGTGCTTATAAATAAGCACTTGAATAAGCTAAATGAAGACCAAAAGCTACCAAATGTTTACAGAAGCTATAATAAGCTAAGATAACTCAAAATGAACTAAAATCAACAACTCCAAACCACTGAATTGCATGTTACCAAGATTTGAGTGATTTGACTAAAATGCAAAAACAGATTTTGGGTGGCCTACTTGCAGATAAATTATAAGCACTAAAATAAGCTGAAAAGGAAAACTATAAATTGGAACTTAAAGCAGAGCTGGGTGAGACCTTATAAACCAAAAACCAGGCTTAAGTGAGTTCTATTGAGCTCTGTGCAACTCTGTACAAGTCTGAGAAAAACTCAGCATAAGCTGAGTTTCTGGCACAGGGTATTTAAGCCATTTTGAACAGTGATTATAAGGCCCATAAAAAATTAACAAAATTCCACAAAAATCACTATAAGCAATTAGACCAGTAGAAGTTTTTAAAGCAACAAATTTCACTAAAGATGACCCAATAATGAGTCCATGAAAATTCTGCCTAGTTGAGCCTAAAACAAGTTTATGCAATTTGACTTTTTTGAGCAAGAAGTGGAAAGTTGACTATAATGAGATTTGAAGCTAATCCTAGGACTGATTATGATCTAAAATGATGAAATAGAGCTACTACAATCAACCCCTATGTATTTTGAACACAAAATGAGCTTTTGCTCTTTCAAAATTTCCAACAGTAAGATGCTAAGACAGAATGCAAGTGAAATTGACTTTTGAGCTTAGTAGGCTCAAGTTAAAGACAGGTATGAGTGTAAAGATACAAAACAAGCAACAGGCAACAAGAGTTTGCAACAGAATAAGCCTCTAAGACTGATTGATAGGCAGATCCAAACACACCTTTAAGTTATGTTTTGCAGCTTAAAATGAACTAACTGCTTAACTAACCAACCTAACTGATTAAACTGAGTTTATATAACCTAGGTGTAACTACTTAAACAGGTTAAAGCAGTTTAAGACCAAAGATATAAGGGCAGACAAAAATTGCAAATTGACTAGAAATTGGAAAATGAGAAACTTACTTACAATTGTCCAACTGGTGTTGTAAGCTAAACCAAACCCCAAACCTGCATTACCCTAACCTATTTCAACCAATCATCACCACTGCATCTCCCATTAGCCATTACCAAACCCCACTGAGTTTCCAGTTGACTTTTATTGACCATTAACTAAAATCACTTAAACTTTGAATGTGAGCTGACACAGGGCTCACATGAGCTTATACAAGATTGTTTGAGATGAAATACAAGCTACTACAAGCTTAAACATGAGATTTTAAAATTGACAATTTCAACAGTATCCTGAATTGTAGAGTTTAGCTAAAAACTTGGATTGAAAACTCAAAAGCTTAATACAAAGATTTGTTAACTTGAAAGTAATACAATGAAACTGAAATTACACCATTTTCATTTAAACTAAGACAATAATCTAAAAAACGACATAAGTAAAATTTATATAAAACTAACTACTCTCTACTGGCTTCTTTCATCCTTCTTTTATACCCCAACAGCTTCCTCTCTCTCTTCTGAATTAATCCCACCATTATTTAGGACCTTTGGATCATTTTGAGTCATCCTGGCCATTCATCACTTTTGGCGGGAAAATTGTTTTTAAGCATGTGAGTGAGATTGAGTGTAGGGGAGGGGAAGAATTATTGTTTCTTGGATTCATATGTTTGGAGTGATAAGGTTGGGTGGATCATGAGCTGGGATGGAGTGTTGGCAGGATGTTTGCAGGGCTAGAGGTTGAAGAAACAGAAAGGGCGGGTAGGAGGCTATTTGACCAGTGTTTGACTGGCAGTGTTATTAGAAAGGGGGTTCAAAATGCAATTTTGACAGGGGGTCCAAGGCAGGCAAGGGTCCAAAATTGGTATAAGGCTTATAAAACACAAGGACTAGTTGTGTAATTCTGAAAATTTGAGGGACCAGGCTGCCATTCTTGCAAAGTTGCTTCCAAGGACTAAAAATGACAAAGTTCAAAAGTGCAAGGACCAAACTTGACAATTTCCAATTTACAGGGGCCATTTCTGCCAGTTTTCAAAGTTGAAGGACTAAACTTGTAATTTTCTCAAACTTTTTATATTTTTTACCAAAGGATTAAATTTGACAACTTTTGATTTTAAAAGGACCTTTGGTGATTTTTCTTTTGAAATTATGTGCTCAGGACTATTTTTGACAATTTTTGAAACTTGGGGGACTAAAACTGCCAATTATGCAAACTTTGCTCATTTTTCATCTGATTTTGAACATTTTGCATCTGAAACATATAAAATGCAATTTTGGAATATTTTCAGTGTTTTGATGCATTTCTGAGCATTTTTAAACGTTTTGCAGTTCAGATTGACCCAAAAATGATGAGTATTTACACACTCATCAATTTACTTGATGTGTGGCTCAACTCAGTGATTTGAACTTAACTGATTTGAACATCAGGTTTTATGTACACTGAAACACGGTATAAGCATACTTTACTGATTTTTGCTGGCATATAGGTACAACATGGTGTTGGTTCCTTTTACGGGCATAGACAATCACAATAGATGCATTCTCTTTGGTGCTGCATTACTAGCAAGCGAAGCAGCCAAGCGGTATACTTGGCTATTGAAAAGGTTTAAGAAAATATTTGGTAGTGCACTAAAGGTAGTCGTAACCGACCAAGACCCCTCGATGAAGATTGCCATAGAAAAAATATTTCCTGATTCAAGGCATCGCCTATGTATGTGGCACATAATGCAAAAACTCAGTGGAAAGGTATTATTTTTCCTTTAATATATAATTATATATCAGTTAACGTATTTTATTATAACGTATTTTATTATAAACTTCAGATCACTTATTTATTTTCATTCTCTGTAGGTTGAACCAGCTTTATGTAGCAACACCGATTTCAAACGACGCTTATGTGACATTGTTTGGACAGACAAAATCGACTCTGATGTGTTTGAGACTGAATGGGTATCTATCATGAACGACTTCAATTTAAATGACAACAAATGGTTGAACGATATGTTTGCAATGCGGACTAAATGGATCCCCACATACTTCCGTCATGAACCCATGTCTGGCCTTATGCGCACAACATTTAGGTCCGAGAGTGAAAACCACTTTCTTGGGCAAATTACTAACCCGCACTTGAGTTTGATTGAATTTCTTAGCCATTATGATACTGCAATTGATTCACAAAGGTTCATAAATGGCAAGAATACACATGATTCAAACTACAAGACTCCTGATTTTAAGACTCATTTGCAAATTGAAAGGGAAGCCGTTGAATTCTACACTATGATGTTCAGGATGAGATTTTCTCATCATTGATGCATTGTTGTTCACTTAGTATACAAGAATCTGATTCGTGTTCTACTTTTGTGATTCGTGACACAGAAGCCGATTACAGAATCAATGATTCATTCGTGGAAGCCATGTATGAGGTAACAATAAACATTCAACAGTCCATATCCTTCACTTTCCGCACATATGAATAACTGCATATTCATCTAATTGTGTAAATGTTATTGTCAATCCTTTATCCAGGTTAGGTACGTACCTGATCAATGCTCTGCTCAGTGCACTTGTTTAAGGTACGAATGTTATGGATTATTGTGTCGTCATATCTTTTACTTGCTCCGTATGTCCAAGGTCTTCGACTTCCCAAAAAAATACATGGATAATAGATGGTCTAAACAAGCTATCAGTCACAAATCTGTTGAGTCTAGGAAAGCCTATACAACAACGACAAATTCAGATTCTGTGGTTGATGCTACATTAAGAGATATTTACAGCAATGTTGAAGAATCTATCAATCATTTGGTTGGTGACATTCAAAAGCTTCACATATATAGGGACGACCAATTAGCATTGATGGAAAAAGCCAAACTTGATGTTCCTAACCCTCCTAAACTAAACACGAATGAAGCTTATGCCAGAGCACTGGGCGTAACTGAACCTGCAGAATTGACTATTCTTACCCCTACAGATATTAATAATAAGGGTCAAGTGATTCGTACAAGGCGCAAATCAAAGTTTGAAATTGCAACGGAACTAGCCGACAAGCCAAAGAGAAGGTGCAAAAGTTGTGGCAAGATGGCTAGGCATGATTCTAGGAACTGTCCCAAGAAGAAGAAGGGCCTTCAAGACGAGGGCGTGGACCAGTTCATGGATGATAGTGAGTAGTTTCTGTAATCGTTCCTACCGATTTTCCACTTAGTTTGAACTATTTAGGACCTTCTTGTTATGTTAGACTCGTCAATAAGTACTTTTTTTACGCTTATCTCGGTTGTCATAAACTTATTTTGTTCAATAAGTACTGAGACGCAGAGTTGATGTGTTTTATTCCATCTTCATAATGTTTTACGTATTCGGTTGATACATGTTTTCAACATAATGTATTACTTGCTTTTTAGATTGCTTTCATTCCTTTTCAACTTAATGTGCATATGCTACTGAATTTTCCACATTCAGTTGATGTGTTTTTTTTTCATCTTCTTAAAAGTTTTCAGTATCTGGTTGATACATGTTTTCAGTGTGATGTATTAGTTTTGTCAAATTGTGTAAATTATAGAAATGTGTTCTTAAATTGTGTTCTTAAAAATCGGGTTAGTATGATGTATTACTTGCCTTTTAACTTGCTTTTATTCCTTTCCAACTTAATGTGCAGATTCTACTAAATTTTCCACATTATCAACCATTATTCACTTTTAATATTGTATCACTCTTTTTTTAATTCCTTTATTTACTCAAATCAAATCCCATTATAATAACTAGTATCCTTATATAACCAAAAATTCTAATTACAAATACCCTACATAAGCTAGTGATCACCACACAATTTTCAAACTAAGCAACAATGCATTCACACCATAACATTCACCTTCGTACCAACGAACATATTACAGCCAGTAATGATTGCGTCCAAGGTAATATTTTTTGTATTTTCTGTGTACCGTCTGCAATATGTTCCTAGTTGTATATCCTCATGACTTTTTTTGACCCTGTGTTCATTTTCTTGTCCCTATATGTGTGTCACAGCTTTTGAATATGAAACTTTTCATGTCCATGTGCCTAAATCAAACACCATGAATGCTACTGATGTAGAAGACAATAAGAAGAGAAAGTGTGGTTATTGTGGCAATTACGCATATCATGATGCAAGGAATTGCCCATTCAAGACCAATGGCCATAAGTAACTGCGGGAGTTGTATGCTTCCGTGCTTCATGTCTTTTATGTTTCACTATCATTTGGATTTTATGTTTCAGAATGGTTGCCGAGTGGTTCTGTTTATGTTTCATAATTGATCCTAATATATGGAACGATGTATCATGGTTTTCTGTGATACATTGTCCTTAATAATCTTATTTGTTGCCATACTAATACTAGGTGCATCTTAACACATACCCAAACTGTTATGGCAACTTAATGCGCACACACCATTCAAACAAAATACATCATAGCATAGCTGCATTCCACTTTTTTTTAAAACATATTTGGAAACATAGTCCTACTTAATATATGTTGCACATCCAATCTAAATATGTCCATAAACGCGACCATCCACTATCTTGAATAACACACAACAGACACCATCTGAAAGTAAATTGCTTTGCTAGTGTATGTACTAAGCAACACAAATCATAAGAGAGACCCCAACTGTTATAAGCCGAATGCACAATCTGATTTTAACAAATACCCAAACTTGTATACTAATAAAGGAGAATTCCAAGTCTTAAACTTAAACACACGATTACTAGATTAAAGGTTACTCGGTAAGCATACACGAGTTTTTTTTTTGACAATAAACTTAAACCACCCAAACATAATAAACTTGAATTCTTTTGTGCTACTTATTGAATCCAAACTACAACAAAACCCTTCACTTCACTTCAAACTTGGTCGCGACACGCAACTTGATGGTTTCAAACGCAACGGTGTGTAACCGCTTCCTTTCTTCAACTGGTACGTTTCTGAATCCATGCACTTCCTTCTCAAACTCACTCTTCACCAAGTTGCAATCGGACAGAAGTATCTTCGCAGCATACTTGATACGCAGTTCCCTCAGTTCTTTCACTTGCTTCTTCCCTTCTTTGCTCAAGCAACAAAGGTCAGCACCATCACCTTTGTAGGTTTCCATGTGGCGCATTGTAAATACACCACAGTCTACAAAGTTGCCGGTAGTCCTGCATCCCAATTGCAGCACCTTTCTTGTCGCACGAGTCATTCTTTCATAGTTCGGATTATTCTTGTGCAATAGATAATCCTCAAACACAGAGATCTGGTATTCAAAAAAAAGGGACGTTACATGTATAATTTCAGTATAAACAAACATATGCACCAACCACATAAGTTGCATATTTTTACATCAGTTTACACCTTCGAAACCGTAAAACATAAATTACATTTACCAACGACACAAATTGCAAAAGTTGTATACTACCAATCAATTTACAGACTCCTAAACCTCGTTTTGCAAAATTCCAAAACAGCCATTAACTGTAGCAAACACCTAAGCTGTAACTTACGCAACAGACAACTTGAAGACTACCAAACCGGTAACTACAACAAAAGTATTCAGATAACAAATACACACGCGTGAGTTTTTCCAAGAGCTTGTTTTGTTAGCTGGCAACTGATTTACTAAGAGGGTGCAGTTTGAAATTTGTTCTCATGTACATTATATTTGCCCATTGACAATGTGAAATGCTAGTGGTGTGAAAAACTTGTCGCGTCAGGTTAATGTGCCCCTATGTTTTTATATGCATCTCACTTCATTATTTGCTCGTTTAAGAAACTAGTCTTTAATTATTCTGTATTTTTCCAACGTGTGTATTTGATTGGTAGACAAACACACACGTTCTAGACTACCAAACATGAATGCACCGCCTCTAATAAACTACCACTCTTTAGTATACTGACATAGTAGATGATTACACAATAACGTACCAGATTCATGATAAACCAAGTGAATCTTTCATCCTCATTTGTATTTGGCAACAGGAGGTTATCCAAAATCTGGACTTCAGCATCTTTCATGTTCATGCATACTACAAAGAAATGACGTCCTTGAATAACCGGGAAAAAAACCTGCCAAACATTTAAACAACAAACTATAAATACCTGAAAACTTTTTGAAATCATGCTGGGTTTTAGACAAGTAAATTTGATACATACCAATTGAACACCATCGAGGGTTTTATACTCGCTTCTATTCACTACAGTATCCATGTTTTCGACAAACTTGTCCAATACATTTTCGTACTCCCAGCCTACCATGTCACTAGTCTGCATTCACATGAAATTGTGCTTGTAAGCTGTACTCCTAAGATTTATCAATCACATATATTAAACTGATATGTATTCGTTGTCCTTCGGAACTTACCAACATAGCTGTGTGGCAAAAAATCCTCGTCACCGTCAGCTTGCTTCTGTGCTTCTCTGCATTGTTAAGTACATGCGTGAACAGGTCAATCGCTCCACTGGCTATATCTATGCCCGGAAACAGACTTTCCAACACGACCCGTTCTCCATCCACATATCGTGTCTTGAACACAATATCCCTGTCATAATACACATTAGTTAATCACTACATAATACACATGTAATTACTTACTATTAAATTTTTTATGATACCTCTTGACTTACGCTTCTTGAAGTCTAGCACTGAAGAAGCAGTCAGCAACTTTTTGTTCGTGTTTTGAGATGGCATGTAACAGTGACACTTCCCTAGTCATATAGGGTGGCCTTAGCACTTCAGGTAGGATTCTATGAAGTTTCGCCCTATCAAGTTCAAACATAGGTGCCACTACATTTAAAGGCACATGATCTTCATATATAGGCACGATCCCCTTGCCTTTATTTGCCATGCTCTCTCTACCAAACCTAGATAACCTGTTTGATGTACTGCTCCCATGAACACACACTGGAATTTGATGATTAGGCGTCTTAAAACCACCACCATCCGCTGGTTCCTGTGATACATAATCTATTAGACTATCCAGCAACACTTGGTCTGCTTCCATGTCGTCTACAACTTCTTTTCCTTGCGTTGTTGGCGGCTGTGAAAGATTCAAATCGAACTCTGCATCATCTTCAAAATCAAGACGCGTAGGAATTTGGTTATGTTTTCTCTCCCATTCTCTGCAAACTTCATCTGTCATGGCAATTATTTCGGTAGGCGTCCCATATACCTGCGTAAATGGGAATACATACTCGTCTTGTGGGCCATTCTCCTTTTTATTCTCACCCCTTTCTGGTGTAGACCATTTCTCATATGCTTCCTCAGTTGGATCTTCATTGTATTCTGGGTGATCAGCGTATTTGCGCGATCCAAACAACTTATCCCTAAGTTCTTTCAACTCCATAAATCCATAATCGTCTGGGTTATCCTGAATTCCTTTATCTATCACTTCGTCTGCCATATCAATCAGTTCTCAAGCCCTTCTGATATAGGATGACGCCTTCTTTTTCATCACCTATCAGAAATAAATAAGTAATGTATCAAACTCTTTGTTTTAACATCACAAATTAATGAAACAAACAATATAACATTATTTTAATTCATATGCATATACCTCCGCATCTCTTGGTACACCCTCACTGCCATCGTCTTCAAATACATCATCTTCCAAACCTATATCTTTATCAACGCCTGCATAAACATACAACTTTAATTTGCAACTAACATAAAAGTTACCAGACTAGTATACTTACTATTAAATGACTTAAATTAATAAACGAATACCCTCATCATCTATTTCTTCAACGACATCTCTATCATCCACGGCTGCATCACCAACAGCTGCCTTTGGGAACATGTTGGCTTCTAGTTTATGCAACAATTCTGAAGACCAGTGTTTGATAGGTGTATCTAAAGCGGCATACACAACCTGTGATTCAAATTAATAATTAATTACCAAAAATACATTTTGTGTCTTTACTAGCAATAAAATACACACTGAATTCATAACAAGTATCATACCAGTAGTAATATTATAGGACCATTGAAATGTGCATTCCGATTCCATGCTCTCTTTGTTCGGACCAAACACTCTATTATATACGTGCACCAGTCCAGCTTCGGTATATCATCTTCGGTGTTGATACACGCTAGGAACCGTAGATTGACAGTATTGCTCAAATTCAACTCACCGATTGTTGAAAAAAACAACACCAAGAAATTTAACTTAAACAACCACCCACCTCGCTTTGTTTTAAGGATTTCATCCACCACACGAGTATTATAAAACTTTTTAACATCCTTCCCAAATTTTCCCTTCCACTGCTTTGTTAGCGGGTTCCTATAGTCTGAATTATCCCGGGCCTGTATGTGCACATCCCCCATTGGTACACCTAACATATTTTTTACTAAGTCTGGTGTAATGCTTATTATCCTACCATTCACATCCAAGGTGCATGTGTCTGCATCAAACCTGTCTAACAACCAGTACGCTAGTCGGGTTGGTATATCCTTTATCTTAAACTCAAGCATTTCACCAAATACTTCTTACATCCTTTTTTTGTGTATCTGATAGCTGTGTTATCACACGAAATAAATTCCCAGGCGGATTTCTTGTATGTACTCTACTCACAATTCTACCGACACTAGCACCCGCTATATCTTTCCCTCTTTTTTTGTCTAATCCTACTTTACGTTTCAGTTCAAATCTTTTTGTAGTAAAGGTTTTTTTCGTACTTACAGTAATTTTTGGTATCTTTGTTTTATGCTGAGAAACAAAATCATCGTCCGTGGAATGTCCATCCTTAGCTGTAGCATTCTTATCTCCTGACACACCAAATACAATGCGACATTTAGATAACTATATACAAACACATACACACTTATCATTTGTTGCATTCACTAAAACAGTAAAGCTAAATCCAATTACCTATACAATCACCAGTTTCACCGTTATCAGATTTTATTTTCCTTTTTCCTCCTTCTGGTTCCATTTTTCGTTTACCCGCTCCATGTTTCTCTGCCAATACAATAACTGTTCATAAATTATACAACTCAATAATAAATAAAATGCAAAACAAGTTTGATGTATATCTTAGCTATAAATTACCTTTACCAGCTCCTTCTATTTCAGTCTCCATTCTTTTCGTACCCTTGTCCCTTCTCAACTCCTTTTTGTTATGTACCTCGGCTTTATTCAAACTAGCAGCTGGTTCATTTGCCTCCTTTCCAACGGGATTCTTCACACCATTATCCACATTTTCTCCTTCAAGTTGCACACCATTATCTGATTGATCACATACACCAATAAAAAATCAGCTACGAACCATACAATCTAATACAAATAAGTTATCTAGTAATACACATTATTTATTTTAAAACTCTATTATGCTTAGTCCGATATCAACTACTACACACAAGTTTATATTAACCGACACAAATGAATGCTTTGCACATAATACACATTGATGCATCTAATACACGTGAATGAGTACACACATATGCGCCAATTACATCTGGTACATAGTACACACACCTAACAACCAATACACAGTGGCTTACTACAACTAATACACATAATCAAACAAAACAGCTTATTCCATTAACAACCTTATACACCTAACACACCTGCTCAGATACAAGCTTGTTTTCACGACAAATCTGCAACTTATAATTATCTAATCTCATTTCACAGTGCACTCAAATCATACGTATGCCTTATACATCAATTCCACATGATCAACTATAATAGCTTATTCAAAACATTATACACAAATTCACAACCATAACAGCTAATTCCAACAACAGCTTTATATAGTTATCTAAATGCTCACCTACAG
Organism: Chrysanthemum seticuspe; assembly: GCA_019973895.1. Classification (NCBI taxonomy): domain Eukaryota; kingdom Viridiplantae; phylum Streptophyta; class Magnoliopsida; order Asterales; family Asteraceae; genus Chrysanthemum; species Chrysanthemum seticuspe. Next base: position 301,729,841 of record BPTQ01000001.1, on the reverse strand, counting down.
TAGCTTATTCCAACACCAGCCTTATACATATAGTACACATTCTCATATAACATCTTATTTTCAAGACCTATATTAAACTTATACATATCTCAGTACATTGCACGACTCATTAAGCATTCAAGTCATACACATGCCTTACACATATGCTACATATAACAACATATTTTCAATACCTATATTAAACTTAAACGTATACGTATCTAGTTACAGTGCACGACGCATTAACCTATATTAACTCATACACATGCCTTATAGAATACAATACACATGCTCACATAACAGCTTATTTCAATACCTATATTAAACTTATACGTATATAACTACCGTGCACGTGTACATAGAGCATTCAACTCATACACCAGCCTTATACATATAGTACACATTCTCATATAACATCTTATTTTCAAGACCTATATTAAACTTATACATATCTCATTACATTGCACGACTCACTAAGCATTCAAGTCATACACATGCCTTACACATATGCTACATATAACAACATATTTTCAATACCTATATTAAACTTAAACATATACGTATCTAGTTACAGTGCACGACGCATTAACCTATATTAACTCATACACATGCCTTATAGAATACAGTACACATGCTCACATAACAGCTTATTTCAATACCTATATTAAACTTATACGTATATAACTACCGTGCACGTGTACATATAGCATTCAACTCATACACATACCTTATACATGTTGTACCAATCTCGACTATAATTTTTAGTTCCAAACCTTCAACAACTATAACATATGCTCAACTCATACATGGGTACATTCCAACAACATCCCTATATGAAACTTATAAGTACCTAAGTACAGACCACGACGCATTCAGCATTCAACTCATACACGTGACCACCAACAAAACTTATTACAAAAACATCCATATATAACTAATACACATGCTCACCTACCTGTTAATTACCAAACCCCTATCTGAAACTTATAATTAACCACAAACCTTTCACAAATCATTCAACTCATACACATCAGTTAGGTTTTGAGGTTGCACAACCAGTTCAATTAACTTACTAACAATCTAACACAACCAATCCAAGTACCTTTTTCGTCTTCACTATCTCCATCAAGAGTTAGATCAATAGTTTCATACTCCTCATTATTGTGGTGTGGTCGCCTCTTATTATAGATCCTTCCACTTCTTCTGACTGAAACCAAAAAACCATCCAATAAATTAACCAACACACTACAGGTAAATTAATAATAAAAAAAAGAATGTATCATTTACCAAAAACTATTTCGTCTTCATTCCTATTGTCGCTCATTTGAGGTTCAAAAAGCACCATTGTTGCTTTTTTGGTTACAGACACACCTTTGTTACCTGTATTTAAAGATACAGGAAGGAACAAATATGTGGGGATTTTTGATTGATTGCTCTGATTTGGGGATTATGGTTTTCATTTTCGATTTTATGATCTCCGGTTATGATTTGTTGGGGAAGGGCGGATTGTGGTACCTAATTTTTTTTGTAACTGAAGTAGCAATAAAACAAATAATCTCATATAAAAAGTGGGTACACATATGCCATCAATCTTTAACTAAATTACAAATGTGCCACTCATCTATTTAGTATCTCATCTCATATAACAAGTTTGATTCAACGGTCCACATGTGTACCTATTTTATCTATTTAAGCTTGTACAACACAATAACGCCCCCTATATATATATATATATATATATATATATATATATATATATATATATATATATATATATATATATATATATATATATAGAGTTAGGATCAAATAAGAAGAATAGTAAAAATAAGAAGGATAAAAAGTAACCACAACCACACATTCTAGATGCACCTACAAAAATGGATGCATCTTCATTCAAATTTTCCCTCCCATATTAAAATGTGTGGCTAGAATTACTTCTTACCCTTCTCATTTTATTCAAATGTATATATATAGATACACACACACATATATATATATATATATATATATATATATATATATATATATATATATATATATATATATATATATATATATATATATATATATATATATATATATATATATATATATATATATATATAGGATAAAGATCAAATAAAAAGACAAATATCCGTAAAAAGATAAAAAGATTTTTTTTTCAAAAAAAGTTCACAAAAAATTCCCAAAAAATCCCACAAGATCGGGTATGATGGTGCATGAAAAAGTTGTGAAAAACTTTTTTCTAAAAGTGGATATTTTTTCCGAAAAAAAATTATGAATATATACGTTTGCGCATTAAATCTTTTTTTTGTGCATCAAAAATTGGTTTTTGCACCCAACTTCTTTTGACTTTTTTCATCAAAATAACATTGCGCATCAAACTAAAACAAGTTAAAAATTTTGTGCATCAAAATTTTTTTGCGCATCAAAATTCGTTTTTTGTGCATTAAAAAAAACGTATCAAAACTCAAAATTATAAAAAATGTTTTCACAAAAGTTTTATGCACCAACATACCCGATCTTGTGGGATTTTTTGGGAATTTTTCATGAACTTTTTTTGAAAAAAAAATATTTTTATTCTTTTTACGGATATTTGTCTTTTTATTTTAACTTCACCCTATATATATATATATATATATATATATATATATATATATATATATATATATATATATATATATATATATATATATATATAGAGTAGGGATCTAGTGAGAAGTATACTTAAAATGAGAAGAATAAGAAGTGTTTTTAACCATTAGATCAATAGATCAATGGCTTAAAATTATGGAGTGTCAAATTTGTAAATAAAACTTCTTTTCTACACTGCATAAGGGTATAAGGGTAAAACTGAACCTGCTCCCAAATATTTAGTCGTCTTTTTCGTTTGTTTCACATCAGATCGAGGAACGGAGGAACAATTCTTAAACCTTTTCTCCACCATTGTCCATAAATCCATATGCATCAAAAATCACAAATTTTATATTTTATATTATAATGGACACAAAAAATCATGTATTTATACGCATCTTCATTTTATGAATTGCATCTTTGGATTTTAATGTCAAGATAAATGCATATTCTTTTTTTTATTATCGTTATGGGAACATGCTTCTTCATTAATCTCTCATGCATCTATTTTTTTATCTACTTTTGTAACGATCTCAAACTTAATTAAACCATGCATCTCAGTTTATAAAGAATGCATCTAACAGGTTCAATAATTATCGTACAACCCATGTATTATATTTTTAGCAAAGCGATGAATCCAACCAATTATAGAACCACTCGATGAAACTATGCATCGGATTTTTATAGATTGCATCTAATGGGTTTGATTACATTTTAAAAACCATGCATCTATATATTTATGCAACCCCATGCATCTAAATAAAAAGAAAATTTATGAATCAATCGTACCTTTTACTATACTGAATTTCCATACTTGTATTTTATTCAAAAGCACACATGTACGCATCATATAAATGACTCATATAATGCATCTTATTTTAAATATCTAGAAGCCATGCATGTAACATGTAATTTACTGAAGTGATATGCATATGATAACCAGATGCATCATGGCATATGTATGTTAAAGAAGCATGAATCAACGTCTTTATATTGATAATATCAGATGCATGATCACTTTAGTAAATTTGGTGAAAGTTTAACGTATAGAAAGACGAATAGAAATTAATAACAACATTGAAAATCTGGCTGTTGTATAATTGAATTGGCTTGATAGAATGAAAAAGTAGTATGCCGTTATAATTGGGGTTAAGATATTTAAAGAAATAACTATTTATAATTTGACACAAATACCCTTATGTGGTGTTTAAAATGATTGGTTGAAATTACTTCTTATTCTTCTTATTTTAGTGTTTCTTCTTATTTGATCCTAACTCATATATATATATATATATATATATATATATATATATACACATTATATATAAAAGGAGGCATGCCACGTCATAATGCCACTTGTCATCCAATAATGCCATGTCATATTTCCATGTCATCATTAATTTATGTGGCATTACAATTTCAACTTTGGAAAAGCTAAAATTCGGAATTTTAAAAATTTATGCCACTTGCAAGAATCGAACCCAGGGCACTTGAAGTATTAGCAAACATGATAACCACTAGACCAATGCATGTTTTGAGTTATATCTTGCAAGTCCAAATTTATAAATGATACCTACAATTTACGTAACCTTTATCAACATAGATTTACGAAAAAAAAATCATAGGTCATTCATAGTATATTTTTCTCAGAACCCTAATATCCAACCCTGATATCCTTTTTTCCCCTCACGATATCCTCTAATGATTGTTACTTTTTATGTTTGCTTCAAATAAACTTGCAGTGGATGTTATTTTTGTGTACACAGCCATCACGATTTTAGCTTTGATCAACTTATTCGCTTTTTATCTTGCAAGGTTTCAAGAATCGATTCCAGAAGCAACAAGTTATACAAGATACTAATGCAGAAGGCTGTTGATCATGTAGCAAATCTTGTGGAAAGTGAACAAATTAAGGTAACCCTAACAAGCACCCTTTATCTTATAGTTAATCAATTTATGTAATTGTGTTACAATTTAGGTGTAATGCGGATCAGGTAACTAAACAACATATTATTATTTTATGTTTACAGGCACATAAGTGTATGATTTGTGGAATATGGTTGGATAAAAAAGGCAGGTAACACATGTATAGAGGGTTTTCTGAGTTTTTTTTATATATTATACTTCCGATAGATACTATACAAGATACTAATGCAGAAGGCTGATAAAGATTATCATGTAGCCAAGGTAACCCTAACAAACACCATTTATCTTATATTTAATCAATTTGTGTAATTGTGTTACAAATAACATCTATTTTTAGGAATCTGTAATTGTAGACAGAGTTGCAATTGCTGTGTTGTAGGATCTACAAAGTAAGGTTAAAGTTATCAAAAAGCTATGATCGAGCGTTCTTGCACAGTCTCAAAAGGAACTGCACAAGAAGCACCATAATACAGCCGATGGACGCATAAGAATATGGCTTGGGATTAGACAGATAATGAACTCAACTGATCGATTGCTTCTAGAAACAAGAGATAATGGAAACTGAGCTTGGAGATAAGGTTGCTTATGCTATTCGTTTTGAAGACGTGACTGGACCCAAGACTGTTGTAAAGGTAAGTGAACTTCAGATTTTAGCTTTACTTGCATAATATATTATCATTAAGCTCTATCAGTAAAATATGAAAAAATGTGTTTTTTCTCCCTGTTCGCAGTACATGACTGATGGTGTTCTTCTGCGAGAAACATTGAAAGATGCAGATCTTGACAAATACCGGTAATTCTATTATTATAAACTCTGTTCTGATGTTGATTATCTTTGCTAATCAGTAATATATTATTGTGTTTCAAAGCTGGCTAATATTATATACTTGGATGGCCCGACGTTAACTGGACACATACAACGACTTCAGAAGCTGCTTGGTCCAGTGATACATTATCGGCATCACAAACTACTGAATTTAATAGGAAGGTTATTAGAATTTTATATAAAGTTATACTTATTTATGGTTGGATTCTTACTGAAGATTACTTGGTATGCAGTTTATTAGGGATCATTCAAGGTTTTGAAAATTCCTATGTATGTTACTGGAATTTCTTATTAGGGGATTGTTATTCCAATGAGCGCAAAATTCAGTAACTTTTTTTTTATGTGTGCTATGTGTAAGGGTGACAATATGACATCGAGGGCTCGGATCTAGCCCAAGTTAGCAGTAGTTACAACTTATAATGCTATATGATAGTACTTCTTTTCTTGATTCCTACCACAATATTTAAAAAATGCAAGCTACAAATAAAGCCATAATTGTCATAATATTAACTTAGTATAGTTTTTTGGATACGAGCCTTCGATGGTTTACCCCGATTATGAATTTCGTATATGAGTCATAAAAACAAGGAGGTTGGTATTATTTATTGTTAGCTGGTTGATAAAAGTCTGAAAATATATTGAGACTATAGTTATGAAAAATATATTGAGTGACACATATATATGCATGTATACAAGTTATTTTGATTTGTGATTTGTGATTTGTTTGTGTTGAGTCCAAGGATACAACAGAATCCAGGCCTCCTGGTGGTGGTTTACTATAAAGGCATGGGAATGGTGCACTCCCAAACATCCCTCTTGACAGTAGTAACCAAACACCCTTTTTTACTGCAATATTGAATTCATATCTAACCTTACTATAAATTCTAGAAGTATTGACATGTTTATGAAGGTATAGTCACATGACATCATATTACAATTACTGTCAAATTCTTTTACAGAGATTGACAAATAGAGGCTTGATAAAACTGCATTCTTATTATTGCGGAAAGACTAAACCTTTTGCTGCTTTGAAACCGGCTACCGTATTCCTATGAAATGTGTGAATACCATTTCTACAAATGCTACAGACGAAATAAATAAAAATATCAAGCACAAAAGCCAAGCTGATTCGGTCAAGTGGAGTCAAGAACAACGTATGCAACAACAAAAATTCATATTATATGCACCTAACAACCTGTTAATCAAGGTATGATCAAATTGTTCATGTTATGTGTTACTTTGCTGTAAATTAGTTGTTATTTGCAGGTTTTCTATATACAAGTTACATGTATGATACTTGCCAAATATTAACGATTCTCCCATTTTCAAGGTGTGCCTATCTACATTTTTCTGATCATATGTATTAGTAATGATGGTATGCAGTTAGACCAGTTTTTCTATTTATTCTGACATGAAGCTTTGAAGTCGTATACATTGGTATTTCATATTGTGTACACGCCCAAAATTACGATATTACTTTGGGAAGCAGGAGAATGTGGAGCCATAGTTGTTACAGGGGTGGAGATGTTTATAGGACAGGCGTAAGAACAATGCGAGAGATTTATAAGGTTACCTGGTATGGTTTTAAATGAAAAGTTATGATATTTCAAGCCTAAAATCTTACCATCTTTTTTTTTTTTTTTTTTTTTTTTTTTTTTTTTTTTTTTTTTTTATGAGTTTTTATCCTACCTTTCATTTGCAGCACCTAAGAAATTATTTAGGGAGATTAAGGAAAAATCTTAATTCTCTCGGGAGTTGCCGTAGGTATGTATCGTTTTCAATTTATAGGTACCGTACAACAATAAACTAGGGAAAGCCCTGTGTGAGTCTTTGAGCTTTTGGTTTTGTGTTACTTTATCAGATTACATAACAATCGTGGCAAAATTGCAGATCCAGTTAGCTAATGGGTCGAAATGAAGGTAACTTGGTCAATTACGTTTAATTTAACTCTTTTGGCTACTTTTCTGATATAAATGACATATTAGCTAAAGTATGCCAAGATATCTGTTATACAAAATAATCACCAATGCACATGAAGAAATGATTACATTTTTATAGAGCATAAGGGTCCTTATACGTTATAACATTGCCTTTATATAATAATGTTATGCAGGTAGAACCAAAAAAGCATTATCGAGAGTTATAATGGTGTTGGTGCAACTAAATAGAAAGATGATTCAGCGGAAATCAAATGAAGTTAGATTTGGTTTTCGCACAACTAATTTGCGAAAAATGATGTATTTGACAATTGACTAAGCCTTATTACTAATTTTATTTTTGCAGTTTTGTCTCAAATGATGTTGATGATCTTGAAAAAAGGCTCAGCCGTTTTTGACGCGCATGACTTTGAGCAGCGCTAGGCATGCATTAAAGATTGATGAGCCTTTTTATATCATAGTATGTTTCACTGACTTTTGATGTAAGATTTTTTAGATTTACATGATCATGTGGTTCGAGTTATATTTTTAAATTCATTTTACAGCTTGGTGACAAGATTATGGGAAACAAGGAAAACTTTATGATTGTTCGTTTATGATAACTTAGAGTTGGCAAGATGGAAGGGTTAGATGGGTTGGGTAACGGGTCGGGCGGTTTGGTTTTCATCCACAAGCACTTAATTAGTTCATCTTATATTCATTTGCTTAAATTCACAGCCCACCACCTCATTAGCTCCTGCCATGTCTGTCATAAATCTTCCGATGAGGTAACGTTCATGATATCCTTGACCAGGTTTAATAAATAGATAGGGCCCCAAAGTCATTTTGAAATAATTCCATGGGATTTGTGAGTAGAAATTTGGTGGCAACTAGATGATGATGAAAATATTGAAACACAAAATGATATATTGCCCCGTGAGTCAACTGTAATTGCTGTAGAACCTTTAATTTCTAATGAAGATGAGTCTCCTCTTATGAAAAGGTCATCACTTGATGCCCCCATAAGTTGCGTTGGTTTGTACTATATTGACATACTTTTTAAGTTGTATTGTTCTAAGTATCCAAATTATTTCTGAAATCATGTTACTTTTTCTGCTTACGGCTGCTGATTTACTTGAAAAGCATGCTGATGAAATAATAGCTCTTGAAGTTTGGGACAATGGGAGGCTGTATGAACACGCAGCAGCAGAAGAAATACCACTTTTAATCAGTCGTACATTTGTTAGGATGGTCGTTTGTTCATGGATGGTTAGTCATCACCCTTTCTCTTTAAACCCGTTGTGGTAAACCTCTTATGTCTGAAGATATATATATTTACATGAATGCAATTTTTTTGTCCTTTTGTGTAGTGTTTCACGTGACTGGTCAACATGGCAACAAGATAACAGAAAAATACCTCATACATTACTTACAACAGGTCTCTCTCAATCCATGTAATTCGACAAGATCAATGTTTCAAGTAATCAGATTCACTTAGTACTTTGGTTTTTAGAAGATTTTATGGTACACTTGAAACAAAATTGCCTGTTACAAGTGCTGAGGTGAGCAAAGATATTATATTATGACAGCAGATGGATCCAATGTCAATTTTGGGATGCAAACCAATAAGTCTTTTTAGTATTTCATATGCATAATTCTCATTTTCCCATTTTCTGGACTGGTATCCAAAAACTGTATTAACTGCCCCATTCTATCACAGAACGTATTCATTTTGACCCCTTTTAACGTAGTATTTGATGATTTATATTTGTAGGATGCAACAAGGGTCACCATTGTCCATTCCTTTGTGTGAGATTCTCACCTAGAGGTGAATCATAAGTATTTGGTTCTGAAGATGGAACGTAAGAATATGGTAAATGGTGACGGGTCCTCTTAGTTCAAAAGACAACACCAGCCCCATTGCAAATTTCCCAACAAGCTTCTGTACTTGAAGTTACCTAAAAATATGAAGGATTTACATGTTGGCAGCAAAGAAGGGGCTAAATATTAAAGACCAGGTTATTGGAAAGTAGTAACATATGTTTGTTAATCAATTTTCTACTTTCGTTCACTAAATATCCTCCTTGCATAATAGCCTCCATTGATCATATAAGTAAAAAAAATGTTGCTTTAGCCTTTCTAGCAATGGCTTTACCTATCATTGCTTTGCATGTTCCCTACACCTGCAAACATATACGAATAAATATAAAAAAATTGACATTTAGTCAAAATTCAATAGTTACTGCATAATTGTGATGTGTTTCTAAATTGTATGATCTAAAATTGCTATTCTATCATTTGGTAATATAATTTCTTAACATAGAAGTTATATAGATATGGAAGAATAAATGTGTATGGGATTGACCACATGTTTATAAACCAATGGAATTTTGTTCAAGCAATCAACCCAAAGGAACCATGTAACTTAACTCCGTAGCAAGTTCATAGGCGCCCCCTTTCACATATATCTACTTACCAATGATTATATTGATGTATTTTTTAGATTTGTATGCAACCTTTTGAAATCATTTGTATCCGTATAATATCATTATAATTGTAAATGAAAAAAAAAAAAACATTACATGCCAACTAACTTAAACCAATTTTTTTTATAAAGAAAAAAAGGACGTTTAATTTGAAAATAAAACGAGTGCCCTATCGCGGTGTATTTTCAAATAATTATTCATATAATAAAATGTAAAACATAGCCGCACATATGAACAATTCTTTAGTGATCGGTCATGCGCATAATTATTCAACATTCGGTCTTAATAAGTAAAATGGACAATGATACTTAAACCAACTTTTTTTATAAAGGAAAAAAAAGGACGTTTAACGTGAAAATAAAACGAGTACCCTATTGCGGTGTATTTTCAATTAACTATTCATATAAGAAAATGTAAAACATAGCCGCACATATGAACAATTCTTCAGTGATCGGTCATGCGCATAATTATTTAGCATTCGGTCTTAATAAATAAAATGGAAAATGATACTATTACTACAAAAATACAAATTCGTATATATAAATATATATCTTGGAATTCATAAAGAAATACATTTAAAGGATACGAGTAATACTTTATATGACACATGTTTGACACGTCAGAGATATAACATAACTTGAATCAACACATTCATGAGCAAACGGTGAGAATTATTTTAATGTGATTCATCTGTATTTTTGCATCACATTTAGAGTCTTAATGTATGTTATTAATGAGTCCATGTCGTCTAACTTATAATATATATATATATATATATATATATATATATATATATATATATATATATATATATATATATATATATATATATATATATTCTATTATGTTGTCTAGCTGAAGTTATAAATGTTGCAGTAATGGGCCAAAGTCAGGCACTTCAATGAAATGCGTCGGTTGTCAAGGTTCTGAAATGAAGGTGTCAATCAAGCATCTTATCCCATCTATGATTTAGCAAATGCAACATTCATGTATATAAGTTTGTAATCACGAAGGTTGTCAAGCTTTATATTTTCTCTCATATTCGATACGGTGTGTTTTCAAATAACTATTTATATAAGAAAACGTAAAACATAGACGCGAATACTAACATTTCTTAAGTGGTCGGTGATGGGTATATTTCTTCAGCATTCGGTGCCCGTCAAGAACAATCGTATATTTCTTCATAGATTGAAAGTATATCCTTATTATTTCCCATTCGCAAGTATACTTCTTTCTTAATGAAATACAAGTCTGATGTAACCGACAGTTAAGGTGAGATGTGTTTTTACATATGTCATGTGTCATTTAAAAACAATTAACCAAACAATTTAGCAAATAAGGAAAAAACTTTATTTATTATAATTTTTTTTAAATGTTTTTATTATTGAATAATAACAAAGATTTAATTTCTTTGAAATACACATTTCCCCACTAAATGTAGTGTGTTTAACCAAAAACCCCATTAAGGGTTTTGCTTAAATAACTCACCACAGATAGGACTCAAAAATTAATTAAAAAAAACATCGTAAAATTACAAGAATTTTAAAAACACATACTTAAGTAATCATAATCATGTATCTTGGTTCATAAAATTTCGTTTAAAAACTTATTGAAAATAAAAAAACCTTATATAAATACTAACTACGTCATCAGAAAAAATAATTAAAACACGTAACATTACAGAGTATAATTATAATGTAAACTAAGAAATTAATGATATCAAATTTAAACAATAAAATTTAATAACTCTGAACAAAAACACTAACACTGCTCTAACTAAGTAAATGGTAGTTGCAGCATCCTTAAAAAAGTAGTCGTCTTGAATACCACATCTGTAAGGATTATATCATCATTATCAAAACCATAAAACCACAACCTTTTACCCTATTTCTGGTAAACACATAAATATCACCACTTAACAAACAAAGGGTATCAACAAAAAAACTCCACTTGAAACCCGACAATACATACTTATTCTCGTCACAACAACCATCAAACAAAACCATAAATGTATTCACAGATAATTCAAATTCCTCAACATTATCTAAATTTGGTAAAATAACAGCCGGAAGCACCTATATACAATAACTAAATAAACATAATTAACAAAAAAAATAACAATAAATGTTAATAATATTATCAAATGTAAAAGATGTTCATGATTAATATTGTTTAGAACAAAATGTTAGAAAGTAGTTACCTACTTTTAGCCGTTTTATGGATTATGGTAACATTAGTTTTACTTAATAACCGTTTAATTTAACTTTTAATTACTCTTAACTATATAATTGTTCAACTAAACCCTAAAAATAAAAACCAAAAATCAAAATACTTACCTTCTTTTAGCCGTTTTATGGATTATGGTAACATCAATTATAAATCTTAACCGTTTCATATAACTTTTAATTAGTTTTTAGTATATATTTGTTCTACTACATCCTAAAAATAAAAACCACAAGTCATACCCGTCCATCGGACGGGTTTTGACACTAGTATATATATATATATATATATATATATATATATATATATATATATATATATATATATATATATAGTGAGATTTTTTATATTATACTCCAAAGTTTGTACAAGAATAGAAAACAAGATTTGGACATCACCCAAATCTAATACAAAACTCAACCAGGCGACCTATATATGAACTATCCGATATCAGACATCACTACTGAATTATATCTGATAGAACTAATCTCAGATAGACTACTTAACCAGTCATCCAAACACAAGCATGATCTCTTCCTTCTTTCTCAACTATACTTCTATATCAACTCACCTTTTTATAGCACCTACCATCTAGCTACGTTTCCTCTACTCCATTCTACCAAGCCACTCAACCTGCCACCACAGTAGACAAGATAGAAATGGAGAGAGGCATCACTTGGAACCCATAACCCATCCATGGGGGGGGGGGGGGGGGGGGGGGGGGGGGCTCTGCCAAGACAACCTACATTTCTCTCCCAAATGGAAGGCTTCAGTTGTTTGGGAACACACTCCCTCCATGATGACCATCATTTCCTCCTTGACAGTGCATTGGGTGGACCAAGAAGGATCATCTTTCATTCCTCTCTATTCCACCCATCATGCACTGTCCCCCAACCATTTACCCTTCACAATGGTAGTCCCTACTTTATGGTACATCCATATTGAATTAGACCTCCTATCTAGCCAACCATTGTTGTCCAATCTCCTCCCAAGGCCAGACTGAACCAACAATGGGACTATAATAGGTATAGTCACGCCAATTAGGACTCCAAGGTACAAGGTAACTACCCATTATAATGGGCTGATAAGAAGAACATAAGCAGAATATGTTTGATTAATTACTCTTGTCCATGTGCCAACCAATTCCATACATTCCTTTGATACCCGATTCCAGTATTTACAAACTGCATAATCCTCCAAACACCCCCTTAAGTCCCCTGTCACACAATCAACTATCATGCATTCCTTGAACCAAAAAATTTTCCAAGAGATTCTTAAATTTTCATGTCAAATTTGATATTCCAGATGGTTTCAGTATTGAGAACATTTGTAGTTTGCTTGAAATATTTATGAAATATTTCGAGTTTAGAAATGAATAACATAAATAATATTAAGTACAATGAAAGAATGGATAAATAGATCATGATACGATACACAAATGTGTTAGATTATAAAGTTTAGTATTCATAACTACATGCTCGTTATATAGTTACCGACTTAATTACCCCTACAAGGTTTTTACATTCATTAAAATAAAGGAGCAAGTAGAGGTATGTAATTGACACGCAATTATTATAAAACATGATTTGCCAATCTGTTTCCAGTTTCCTAGAGTACAACGGCTAAGGCAATAATACCAGCTGTACCGGACTTGACGTGCTGGAAATAACATTGTTATTACCTTTCAAGATTGAGTTTCAAAGAGCTACTTAAATACGCGCAAAGTTTCTCAATATGAACTAAAATTGAAGTGGATGTATCAATTTAGTTATGGTCGTTGGGTAGCTAGCTAGCATAAATATTATCCCTCGAAACTGCTGTTAAAATCATCGATCGTGAATAGTTTGTCTCCCATATGTTGCACACCTAGAGTATGTTGGACTGCGTCATAGAGATGAACAATGATAAACAAGGATTTGAACCATCTTTACTATTCTACTTATTAAACAAGAATGAACAGATAGACAAGCATTGAACAAATTATAATGAATTCACATTTGCGTATATATCTATTTTAACTAATAAAACACAGTTTTGTACAACCCTCTTAAGCAGCCTTTTATTTAATGCGCTGATGTGTCTTGAAAGACAGGGCATAGATATTTTTGTAAAGTACATCTCTGTTTCAAAACTTCTTTTGTACTTAAGAGGGGATTTTAATAACTTTTACTTATAGTCTACTCACTAATACGTAGTATTCGTTTGGTATCAACTATTTAATGTATTTAACTCTATCATATAGGCAAGTTAATTAATGAAAGAGGTAACTGAAAAAGTCAATCAAAAGTATTTATTATGTTTTTGTAACAAACTTTAAAAATAAATTAAATTTTCATCTTACATAAGAAGCTTTCTTATCCTTTTTAAATATATTTTTTGTAACAATTTAATTTTTATTTCAAGTTATTGTTGCATTTTTCTTAGTTAATATTGCTTCAGAAACCTAACATTTTTTTCACCATCCTTTTCTTCTACAGATCGATTGATGCAAGCGTTGGATGAATCACTATGAAAAACATGTGACAAAGACGACCGTCATTCCCTTTTGAAGGTATGTGTATATTTGGTTGAAAAATGTGAATTGGTCTTTTTAAGAAAGCCTTTGTTATGTATGTGTAATTTAATTTCATGCATATATACATGTGACATGTGTTCCTATATGCATATGAAGACCAAAAACTATCTTTCTGAATTGATATAATAAAGTTTTGTAGAGGTACTTTGTCGACATAATTTTCTTTTTGTTTCTATTTTATGCTTCGAATGCTAAGGAGTTGGATGTACTCAGGAGGATTATAAGGAAGAGTGATAAGATGCAGATGATAACAAAAAACTCTATTAAGAAATGAAACAGGAATCTGGTTGTAGTTATTTGAACAATTATGTGCATGTACTCAAATTAAGTGTAACCCAATAAAAGTATTGTTTTTTCTAGTCTATAAAGTAAAAGTATCCCTATTAAGTATCACATGCTTTTTTTTTTTTTTTTTCATCAGTTAACTTCGAGTTTGTTAACTTTGTGTATATTATGCTAGCAGTAGAAAAAAAGGAATGTATCAAATATGCCAATACAAGTTTTTTCAATCCGCTTTAAATATCAAATTTAACACAAAAAGTCCAACTACATTATCCAGTTTCTCCATCATTTTAATTTACGATGGATAAAAGATGTTAATTACTACATTTGTTAATGTACAACCATCTTTTCATTTAACGAGTCATAAAGTGACGAACTCAATAACACTTTTTCTTATCAAATTGTCCTTTCTTCTATGTTGGACACTTATTCTCTTTCAGAAAAAGAAGACACCTGGACTTGGTCGCTTGGATCCCCTTCCTTTTCTGTTAAATACACTCGCGAACACATTGACAAGTATTACCTATCTGATGGTGGATCGGAAAAAAGATGGAATCGTTTTCTTCCAAAAAAAATCAACATCTTCATTTGGAGAGTACTTCGGGACCGACTTCCAACTAGATGGAATATCAGTCGCAGAGGGATCGATATGGACACACTTTCTTGCCCTGTTTGTGGTTCAAGCATTGAAACTATTAACCATACTCTATGGTTTTGTTCGCTTGCCACTTCCGTTTGGCATCGAATTTCCAATTGGTTGGACATTGATCTTCCTAGCCCATCTAATATCCAAGACTTGTTCTATTGGATTGGAAATTTGCGCATTATTTCTTCTAAAAAAGACATCCTGGAAGTGATTTGTGACGTAGTTTTGTGGTCCCTGTGGAACTTCAGAAACAATTTGATCTTCGGTTCTTCTCCGCCAAATCGTAGTCTTTTATTTGATTCAATTGTTGATAGTTCGTTTAGATGGTTCTCCTCTAGAAACAAGTTGTCTTCCATTTCTTGGAACAACTGGATTCAAAATCCTTTAATGGATCTCTATTTGTAATCTTTCTTCTAGCATCTTGCTAGTTCTAATAAAATTCTGCCGTTCAAAAAAAAAAGTTGAACCATGGGATTTTGTTTTTTTTTCATTGTGTAATGACATTTGCTTTCAAAAGTCTAAAGATATTAGTGTTTAAATTTTTGTAGGTTGATATTTACATGTATATTTTAGTGGGCTGATAATTACATATATTTTAATGGATTGATTACATTTAAAGGATAATTATTTTAAATGTATTTAATTAACCACTAAAATCATTTGTGTGTATCAAATGGTTTTTTTATTCTACATACGAACTTTTAAAACTTTTAATGTGCATATCATAAACTTTTAATAACTTCTATTGTGTGCATCATTACAGTGAGATTATTACATGACACTACTTAATCTCATTATGTTCAATATATACATGTTTCGTTTACATTATACAAGTTATATATTAGTCACATACACCGCAAACACCCTATTCTCCCCTCTAAGGGTGGATATTTGTTGTTTGATGTAAGAGATGATTTAGACGTTAGGTGTGAGAAACGAGAGTTAATGAGGGGTTAAGTGAAAGAATGGGGTGTTTGGGTTATTTGTGATCAATATGTAATAGATGTAATTTAAACAAAGGCAAATGACACAAAAAGGTACTTAACTTAGGGTATATTTCCAATAAAGGTACTATACTTTTTTTCTTTTACACAAAGGCGCTCAACTTTTTTTAGCGGATTTAGGTTTTTTTTAACTTTTGTCAACCCACTTCGTTAGTAAATTACATGTTTGGTCCTTAAGTTTGTATAATCATTTCGTGCACCGTCCACCACCACCAAAAGAATATTTTCAAAATAATTTAGAAAAAAAAAATCAAAAAAAAAAAGTTTTGGAAAAAAATTCAGTAAAAGAAGTTTCCAAAAAAAATTCGAAAAAAAATTTCAAAAAGAATTTTGAATTTTTCTTTGAAAATTTTTTGGAAACTTTTTTGAAATTTTTTTCTTTTCGATTTTTTTTGAATATTTTTTAATTATTGATTTTTTTTCTTTTCGATTTTTTTTGAAACTTTTTACCGATTTTTTTTTTCAAAAATATTTTTTTTGATTTTTTTTTTTTTTTTTTTTTTTTTTTTTTTTTTTTTTTTTTGATGGACGGTGCATGAAATGATTATACAAACTCAAGGATCAAACATGTAATTTACTAACAAAGTGGGTTAATGAAAGTTAGAAACAAACCTAAATCCGGTAAAAAAATTGAGCGTCTTTATGTGCAAGAAAAAAAGTAAAGTACCTTGATTGGAAATAAACCATAAGTTGAGTGCCTTTTTGTGCCATTTGCCCTTTAAACAAAATATGTTTATAAAGTTGTGTCACACAATAATTAGACCGTAATGATACACACAATTAAGGTTTTATAAAGTTGTGATATACAAAATAGGAGCTATTAAAAGTTCCTATGTATAATTGGAGAAAAAAGTTTGATATAAAAAATAAAAAAATAATTAGTTAGATACATTTAAAAATAATTATCCTTACATTTAATCAAAAGCATGACGCTTATATGGATATTGGGCTGTCAATTGATTAATATTGTTCAACAACATTGTTTTCGCATATATAAGTTTGAGTTTGTTCATTGCCGCATTTTCACTCTTTCGTTCATGGTTATTTCATTATCTTTTGATATACATTTTGAAGTTATGATATTAGGCATATCTTTGTATTGAGCATTAACTTAAGTAAATTTGGGTCGTTCTTCTAATTGGTCGCCATTGCTTTTATTCTCATTTCGAAGTTTTAACTTTCATATTGTTTTTTATTCTTTTGACTTTATCAAAACACAAGAGTGTGATGTTCATTTACTTTTTTAACACATCATATTATCTGCAAAAATATACATGAAATATTAGAAGTGTGAAGATTTAAGAGGTTCATTTCATGTTATTAATTTAAAACCTTTCAAAAAAACCTTGGCATACGAAATTAGAACTGTTGGGAAATTCCTTATTCTTCATCCCCTTTTAATCACAATACTCTGCTTCTGCATTTGCTCTTGCTGCATAGTTAAGATTAATCACCCGCTTGTTGTCGGATATCTTTATCAACAAATATGTTATTTGCTTTTTCTACTGCATTTATTTGCGTCTACTGTTGCTTGAAGAATTTCTTCCGCTTGCTGCCGGAATTCTTCTTCAACAAATTATGTTCTCACATTGTACATACGGTTATTCGACTTCACTTTCACATTGTGGGTAAGGCTTCCGATGAAGTTTCTTCAAGAAATTCGATGGTTAGAGAATGACATAATAAGAATGTTATGCATATAAAGTTTTTCGCTATCTAAAATAAAAATGAATTAGAGTTAGAACTAACTTGAAGTTCAAATGTTTTTTAGTCACAATAATAAAACAATGATTGTATTGGTCGTGATTATTTCTGAAACTATGCCTATCCTTACCTTGACTGTCATACGAGGTTACATGAAGGACATCTTCTTCTTCTTTCATGAAATGTATATATGAATAATAGAAATTGAAGTTTTTAAGCCATCCTCGATACAACCACCTTTTTTGTCCCACATCTCTTAATGCTATTTTCCACTTGATATTCCAAAAGGACCCCGAAAAGATATTATTGGCGCCTCTTTAAAACCGTCTTACTCGTGGGACCATTGTAAAGTGTTGCGCTTAACTACAAATATGCGTCTGACTGTGGGTTGTCATCCTCAAGATGTCATGAGATTAAAGACATTGTTGAAGGGATTCTGAAGCTTGGATATGGTAAGCTTGGAGAGTAAAATGATGGTGAGGTTAACATTGATATACCTGATGAAATACTCATTATAGATTCAAGTGATCCAGTATGCTCAATCATAGACTTTACTTGCTCGAATATGTTAGAAAACCTTAACGACCACAAATATTTCACATAAAAAGCCATACTTGCCCTACAAACAAAGTTGTTGACTCTATAAATGATCAGATTTTGTCAGTTATTTTATGATAACAAGTCACGTACATTAGTTGCAACAATGTTTCCAAGTCAGAAAAGGGTACAGGTATAAACGAAGACGTGTTCTCTATAGAGTTCGTTAATGGTCTAAAAATCTCTGGCGGGCCCAACCACAAACTTAAATTGAAAGTGGGTGTTCTGATCATGTTGTTATGGAACATTCATCAATCCAATGGTTTGTGCAATGGAACAAGACTTTGCATGGATCAGTTGATGAAGAGTTGCATTGATGCCACTATAATCAACATAATTGGTAACAAGTTCTTATCGCATGGATGAAATTATCACTTTCTTATAAACGTTTACCATTAAATATTGTAAGGAATGAGTTCCTTGTGTCCATCATTTTCGCGATGACAATCAACAAAAGTCATGGATAATCTCTCGGGAAGTCAGTTTGTATTTGCCATGACCTGTTTTTACAGATGGACAACTATATGTAGTCGTCTCTCGCGTTAGGAACAAAAAAGGATTGTAGATGGTTATTCGTGACGAAGACATAAATCTCACTAATACCACCACCAACATTGTCTACAAAGATGTAGTACACAATTTATGATCACATCTACATGTAAATGTATCTTGCATTGGTATAAATAAAGATTTGAAGATGTTTGTTTTCGATTTTTTGGATTAATTTACTATTTTGTTTCATGTTTGATTATTACCAGTAATATAGTTTACGTTAGTTTATCCGTATGTGGTTTTTCTAACTTATAACTTTATAATAAGCAGTATCATTTACTACTTTTTTGAAGTTATTTAAAAATACCGTGAATTTCACGGGTCTTTTAGCTAGTATAAGATATAAGCAAGTTGATAATCATTCTTACAAGCTATCATTTAATTAGTTATAATATGCAACACACACCTTATGCACATTATGTTTTCCTGCATGTTATTTTTTATCAATAGGTTGGTATTCACATGACCTCATATAATATAAAATTTATTTCGTAATGAAGCAAGACAAATTAAGTCTTCTTACTTTTTATATATTTTTTGAATGGCGTTAAAGTCTCCTTACATATTTACCGATTATTTTGGATGGCAGGTTGGCGTTCACATGATCTCATATTACTAGGGGTGTTCATCAAATAGTTGGACCCGAAAAACCATCCAATCATATCCAAATCCATATGGTTTTATTTGGTTTGGTTTGCTTGGGTTTTAGGTGGATAATTCGATTTAACCAAAATGAAATTATGGTTTTTGGTTCGGATTTAGTTTACAATAATATAGAACGGGGCCCCGGTTAACCGGAACGTGTGATAAGCTTATAGAATTTTAATTTGGTATGGGATGATGATAGCTTAAATGAATAATTGATTTTTTTCTTGTATATACTTAAATCTCCAACATCATCATCACACTTTTTAGATGTTTACATTTTTTCAACGTTGGTATCAAAATTTCAAGGCATGATTAGCTTTTTTTTTTTTTTTTTTTTTTTTTTTTTTTTTTTTTTTTTTAATGTTTCTCAAACGTTGGCATAGTTTTGAGTATTAAAGTTTCTGATTTGAGAGGTTTGAAATTATATTGTTGTTTTGAATCTTGTTTTATTGGGTGACTACCACAAAAAAGTTCATGAAAACCGGTTAGAATAGCTCATGGAAAGTGGTTTTGGAACCACTCTCTGTGAGGGGGTATCTCTATGATTAAAACATAGAGAAACTGGTTCTACAACCGGTCTTTAATAGAAGCATCAGAACCGGTTTTACGATAACAGCATGTCTCTACTGTAGAGTAATAGATGCAGGTTTTTATATCAGAACCGGTCTTTGTGACAATTTCTTTTTGAAAAAAAAATTAATTTCACATATTTCAAAAAATTCCAATTTTTCATAAATTCTGCAACTAAATTAAAGTGCAAAGTTTAAATTAATGGTAATATCACAAACTACAACCATGTTCAGTCAGTGGACTTATTTATACATAAACAAACACAGATGCTAACAGAGAGTTCATTTTCTAATACAGCTCTTAACGACCTCTCCATTCTTCACAAGGAGAGTACTTGTTTTCAACAGCTCCAACATCAAGGCATAGCATGGTTTTGTAGTCCTCGTCATCCAAATCAGGAACTGATTTTGCCTTTTTGTCCTAAGGATTTCACAGAACTGCAAATTACATCACATGATAATTTATTAAGCCATATAGGCAAAGGCAGAATTTAAGAGAAAATATAAGTATCAAATTTTAAAGTGAAAAGATATCCAAGAAAACCTGCATCTACCATGCCTTTTTACGTATGACAATGGTTCTCTTCATCTCATGGTCAATTATGGCGATCTTAGTAAGTGTACTCAGATATGAATTAATCTACAAGAGAACTATACGCAGATACAAATTCCAAACTTAAGTGTGCTTAGCGATGTAGTAGAAAATCATATCTTACCTAGCGATCAAAAGTAATGGCATCTGCTTGATCTCTGTAGGGTTTTCTTTAGCATGTTATCAAAATAGTCTAGTGTCTATAAGCCCTCAATGTGTACTTCACTACAGATAAAAGTTTATAAATTTAGAGAATAACCGAAAGCATATTTCTTTCATAGCTATTAAAATGACATAATAACCGTAGTGGACATAAATGTTTTGTAGATCTCATACACGTGCAACTAAAATATAGATTGAGCTGATGATCCAAAAGAAGATATAAAATCTATAGACAACAAGATTATCTACAAAGTAACTACTTTCTGGGGGCTGGAATACAAAGGCTGGTAATGGAATTGAAAACGTACCAATGTTATTACTATAAACTTGATCTCCATCAATCTACAAGATCTCATTAGATTAACAAAGAGGATCTTCTTTCGCATAGTACTTCCATTACCTGTTGTACACTGACCAATTATATATTAACATGTATTAATAGATGGATGCTTAACTACTATGCAGATACGTCACACACAGATGGGAGCGTGTTACAGTATTATGACACAGAAAAATGGGAGCATATCAGTTCTATAGCGCTTGACTTAAGCTAAAGAATCTGGCACCAGAAGCAGAAGCCAAGAGTCTCGCTGATAAAAAGAGAAGCAATATCACATATATCTTTAATATGAAAGTATATGAACAATAGGAAGTGATATTCTGTGGAGCTCTATGATAGGTAGACATTTACAAATAATATAAATGCACAGCGATCTCATGTGACAATTTTATAATCATGCATAGCCGTATCGTGTTTCATAGACAAGCGTTATGACAACTCTAAATAAAATGAGGCAAAATTATATGAGTTTGATACCTTATCTCCCAAAGCACTGAATAAATACCTCAGATTGATAGTGGGGCTGGAGGTGCAAGTAGTTTTTGTGTCTGACGGCAAAGTTGAGCAACATTACCTTATTTGCATAGATTATTTAGCATGACAAATAAGTGCAACAGATAAAGTTTGAGGATGAACAAGCATAGTCCCATACCAAGATCACCTAGGCTGTTGTACAGCTCCCGAATCTTTTATCTGTTTTTCCCACATGCTTCATCTAGTGCTGATGTGACAATACTTCCACCAATGTTCAATTCCTGCATCATAATCGCACAAAATGACAATCTCATTTGTGTATGTACACACATTTAACACAATCTTGCCCCATAGTTATATCACCCTATTACAGCATCTGGTAAAACAAATAGAGTCCTTAAAAGACTTATGTAACATGTAAGGAATGATGATCTGCTTTGAGGTA
Source organism: Chrysanthemum seticuspe (assembly GCA_019973895.1). Lineage (NCBI taxonomy): Eukaryota > Viridiplantae > Streptophyta > Magnoliopsida > Asterales > Asteraceae > Chrysanthemum > Chrysanthemum seticuspe. The sequence continues at coordinate 301,707,258 of BPTQ01000001.1, read as the reverse complement.
TTTACTGTGAATTTGCTAATCACAAACAAAATGAGGTTTCCATGTTTATAAGAAACTCCTATATTTCTGTATTTCTGTTGCTGACATGCACAACAAGCTATTTGAAATTGGTATAAATCCACTTGATCAGGTATAACTATAAACATGTAAAATCTGATTATAACTGCATATAGCCTACAATCAAACATATTAGACACGCACAATAATAGTCTACTAGGTGACATGCGTTCAAAAACAGAGAGCATGAGAAGGAAGTAATACTTATCAAGAAAAAAGTAATACGGCGTGTTTTGATCCAACAGACCTGGACCATATCAGAAACTGAAGGTCTTATCATAGTATGTCCCATAATTAATAAATAAATTAATTAATTTACGACCATTCAAAAAGATCCAATAGTCTAGTAGACATAAAATGAACCTAATAACCGTAGTTCAGTTGTCAGTCGTATTCCATTGATCATTTGTAGATCCATCATAGTATGTCCCATGATTAATAAAATATTTAATTTACAACCATTCAAAATGAGCCTACCAGAATATACATATATATATGTATATTAACTTACCAATTACTTGTAATAAAAACATGCAAAATAGCTATATGCGGATACTTAACATATTCTCATATATCATTAGTTCTTAAATGAGGGATCAACTACATCAGTAGTACTATTTCACATAAATTATTTTAACAACTTAAATCCAGAAGTTACTTTATTTTTCTCATTATATATCATGTGCAATTTCGTATCAATCATATACAAGTCGTGATGACATGTAACTTACCGCTAACGGCCAACTCTAGTGTCTAGAACAAACAAGCTCTAAGTACTTGAAATAGAACTCAAAACTTAAAATTCCATTACCATACCTTATATAAAGCTTCTCACTTTTTTTTTGCTCGATTACATTCACATACCTACGTACAGTTAGAACTTGAAGTATTCACATTCGAGTAGAGCTCGGAACTGGACAATAAACAAAAGTCATTTCATAACAAATTAAAATAACTATAAAAGTCACAATGTTTTCAAGTATCTACAACAATAACTTGTTTCCTCCATCTACCAAATGTATCTTTTATATTTACTATACCATCTGCAATTCCATGCCAATCTCATTTAAACACCAACACACAGCAAATAAAAATATTAACAAGTCAACACAATCCTTAGCTGTTTATATTAACAATTATAATGAATATAAAATGTTATGTATATTATGTTATCAACTTAAATATCCACCATTTAGATTGAGTTATCAGACTTTATAAAATAGATAAGGATTACCCTATGAATTAAACAAATATAATGAAAGATCTACGTCTTCTTGCTCTAAATTTAACCTAGACTTACATAACAGGCCCATTTCATTCGAGCATTCCATCGAGCACTTGGTGGGCATCATAAACCTATAAGATCTAAATATGAGAAAATGATATTTGTTATTCAATTCATCAATTGGTATAATTGAAATAGTTTATTTTTGTCAAATTCATTGGTTAGACGCCAATCTTACCCTACCTTGTATGAACCAATGGAATTGATAGCAGGAGCGAAGAGTTGTTACAAACAACACCAGAAGAATAAAAAAACCATTAATGAATCTAAGTTAGGCTCTAATAACACAATAATAACACAATATCCAGTAACAGACCTCCTTGTAACAATACATTTAGCCCAATCAGCATCAGAATAAGCAAGAAGAGACATACCAGAATTCTTGGTAATATGAATACCCAAACCTGGAGCCCCTTTAAGATACCTTAGTATCTTTAAAGCTATTATGAGATGAGACTTAAGAGGAGAATGCATGAACTGACTTAAAAAGTGAACAACATATGAAATATCAGGCCTAGTATTAGTCAAGTAAATAAGCTTTCCCATAAGCTTCTGATAATCAGTAATATTATCAAGTAAAGGATCATTATCAGTGGCTTCATTAGATATAACCAATTTAGACTGCAAAGGAGTTTTAGAAGGTTTACAACCAAGCATACCATACTCACTTAACAAATCTAAACAATACTTTCATTGATTCAAACAAATCCCTTTATCAGTCTCAGCAACTTCAATACCAAGAAAATATTGCAACTTTCCTAAATCCTTAATCATGAACTTAGTTTTAAGAAAGGTTTTGAAATTGTTAATTTCATCAATATTATTCCCAGTAACAATAATATCATCAACATAAACAAGCAATGCAATAAACACATCATCTTTAGACTTTGTATATAAAGAATAATCACTTTTACTTTGAACAAAGCCATTTTCAATAAGAGCAGATGTAAGTTTAGCATTCCATTGCCTAGGAGCTTGTTTTAAACCATACAAAGACTTTTTGAGTCTGCACACTCTATTATCTCCTTCAGGAAAGAATCCCTCAGGTAACTTCATATAAACAGTCTCCTCAAGATCACCATATAAAAATGCATTATTAACATCAAGTTGAAAAATAAGCCAATTATTCTGAACAACAATATTAAGTAAGCATCTAACAGTGACCATTTTAACAACAAGTGAAAAAGTTTCCTCATAATCAATACATTCCTTTTAATTATATCCTTTAACAACAACTCTAGCTTTATATCTATCTATTTCACCATCAGACTTATACTTAATTTTGAACACCCATTTACTTCCAATAGCTTTTCTACCAGGAGGTAAAACAGTGACTTCAAAAGTGTCATTTATATATAAAGCCTCAATCTCATTATTCATAACATCAGTCCAATAGATAGATTTAACAACTTCAAAATAGTTTCTTGGTTCATGACTTTTGTTCAACTGAACAGTAAAACAATAGTTTCTAGAGTTAAGTTTAGAATAATTCACAAACTTTTCAATTCCATACTTAACTTTAGATTCAACCACAAAATCATTATAATTTATAGGAAAAATATAAGGTCTAGAAGACCTTCTCAAAGTTACTTCTGCCTGAACTGGAGAATTTGAATCAAGATTCAGATTACCCTCAGAATTAATATTATCTTCAAGTGTAGTTACCATCTCATCCTCATCAGCAAAAACACTGATGTCACTGTTATGATCAGTGACATGGTCTCTACCAGATAGAGGAGAGTTGCTACCTTCACTTGGTAACTCAATGTCATTATTCAGATTATGGTCTACTCTCTCTTCATCATTGGGTAGTTCAGGGGTTTCATTATCAAAAAAGTTCAACTGATTTAAGTCTTGAAAAACATTTTTAGAAGTAGAATTGTTCTTATCAGCAGTTAAGTCTTTAAAAGGAAAAATAGACTCAAAAAATTTAACATCTCTAGAAAAGATGAACTGATGCTTATCAAGACTATATAACCTATATCCCTTTTTAGAATTAGAATACCCCATCATAACACATTTCTCAGATCTACTACCAAGTTTATCATGATTATTAACAATCGTAGCAAAGCACAAACAACCTAACATCCTTAAATTGCAGAGAGTAGGTTTTTTGTTATATATCATCTCAAAAGGAGATTTTCCATTAAGCACACAAGAAGGCAATCTGTTAATAAGAAAAGTAGCAATAAGAATACACTCAGTCCAAAACTTAAGTGAAATTCCTCCTGAAACATAAGGGATCTAGCAACATTCAAAAGATGCCTATGTTTCTTTTCAGCAATACCATTTTGCTGTGGAGTGTATGCACAAGAAGTCTGATGGGTAATACCTTTTTCTTCACATAACTTTGAAAAAGAATGATTAACAAATTCAGTACCATTATCACTTCTAAAATTCTTAATTTTTCTATCAAACTGAGTTTCAATCATGTTATAGAAGATAGTGATATAATGAATAGTTTCATCCTTAGTTTTAAGTAAATATACCCATACAACCCTAGTGTAATCATCCACAATAGTCAAAAAATACATGTAACCTTCCTTACTAGCAACCTTATAAGGCCCCCATAGATCTAAATGAACAAGTTCACCTAAAACAGTAGAAGTATGATCACTTAAAGGAAAAGGTTCTTTAGTTTTTTTAGCTCTTTGACAAATTTCACAAAATAAGTTTTGATTCTTTGAAACAAACTTCAAATCAGTTTTTAAAACATTTAGAACATGGTCTGCAGGGTGTAACATATTGGATTTCATAAACACACTAAACCAATGATCAAAGTGGCGTATACAAGATGTTTTAGAGAGAGAAAGTTAGAGGTTTGGGAACTTTAGTGAGAGAAAGAAAAATCTTATTATGAGCTCCAACTCTCTACCTTGGGAGGTAGAGAGTATTAATAGTCTTAGACAAATCGCCACCTACGGGCTGTGGATCAGGCATACAGTGGGTAAAGACCCGTCCATCCTCCACGGTGTTACTTAACTAAATACTTCCCAACATTAAATACCTACGACTACGAGCTTTCTAATGATTACATATACTTGAGGTGACCGACTCTTTAATAACTGGATTTACTAAATCCTAACAATCTCCCCCTAAGGGAGGTCACCTCAAATTACAATGAATACAAACAGATATTACATTAAGATTGTTCTTGATTCTTGTGAACGTTCTTTGCTCAGTAGTTCGTAGTCTTTGATTCTTCATGATTAGCATGTTCGGTTAATCCAAGTGGAGGTCTTTAACTGATCCACGTTGTGACACCCGAGGCAAATCCCACATCAGCTGTGGCCTGGAGAGATGCTGGGCTCATAAGATAACATTCGCCTTACAATGACACAACGTGTTTTGTGGTCTACTGCAGGTGGAGTTCTTAGGAACTGGCAGTTAAGCGTGCTCATGTGAGAGTAGTACTGGCTTGGGTGACCTGCCGGGAAGTCTTCAAATGAGGCCACAAAAACAAAGCCGTGAGCCTGCGGGTAAAGCGGACAATATTGTGGTCTGATAAGGCGGGGTGTTACACACGTGATAGTGAGTTTTGAGCCAGCTTTGAGATCATCAGCTACCATAAATTTCTGACTCATCCATTGTCGTGTTGACATTATGTGATGATGTGACTTTAGGACCGACATGCTCACATTCTGGATCATGATATATTTTCATCAGACTAGCGGAAGCTTTAATTGATTCATGATATTGGCAGCAGCGTAGCAGAAGCATGGAGTGAAAATATCAGAGTCGTTGATGCTTTTATCATGATTTCTTTAGAGATGAATGTGTTGTGTGAGCATGCGGCTATGTATTGACCGCTCCATTCTGATCAGCTGCAAACTTCGGGTGTACCTACATACAACAGTTAGCAATAAAGCACACGAAAGTGTCTTTGACCACTTTCGTTGAATTGAGGTACACGGCCCACGGTTCCCCGTTGATCAGTACAAGTACTACCTGTGATCAGGTATAATTCCGAAGAATCTCCTTGACAGGGTTTCGCAGCTGCTCTAGCCGTTCTCAAACCGGAACGTCTCAAAGAAGACAACACGGAGTGAGTGAACCAGCGAATAGAGATTCACTGATTGATTAAAAAGAGATTTGATAAACAATCGTGTATTCCTCAATAGAAATTGTTTTTGCAATACAACGAAGGTTTTAATGAAAATCAATTATCAATCATAAACACCTTTTAATTTGAAATTTTGATACACAGTCGATGTGCTAGAGAAAAAAGTTTTTAAGCACAACGACCGGTTTTTCAAAGGTATCCGTCAATCCATAACCTGAACCAGGATTGATTCAAAAGATTGAATCGCCCCATTGTTTCTGTTCAGTTGTCACATGGTTGATCTATTGGATAGATCTCACATGCCACCCACCAGGAGCTTGTTTGATGTTGGCTCCAGAAGGCTTTCCATCTTCATTGTGAATATGTTTGCATATCACTCAGATGTTCTGGCAATACCACAAGGATAATGCGTAGGACTCATAAGATATAATCTCTCTTTCCACAGTGTGTGAAATAGAGATTCTTCATTGACAGTGTCCTAAGGAGATTTATTTGATGATCTCTTGGCTCTAGACTCAATTGTGCATATTTGGTTCCTATGCTGGAGACTAGGGAGATGGTCTCCTTCTTCAATATCAACAATCTCTAAGAGAAAGTCGATAGATAATGTCGGTTCCCCGTGAGAATGAAACAAGTCCTTTTAAGAGGAACTTGAGTGGTTTGGGAAGTTGAAGTGCAGTGCGTCACTGGGTCCATGACGTCTTGTCTTCAATACCGATGTTACCTTGGTAACCATCAGTAGCATATGAATTGAACCCGGTTTCTGCCCTAAGGTTGAATTGTTGGAGGGCTATTTATTTTCACCCTTTTCTCATTCAATTCTTTTTCATTCTTCAACCCCTTCAATGCTTACCGAGACTTCATAACTAGAACCCTGTTGGGTTTATTCCAGTACTAGCTCTGTCTCAGTCCGCACTCTTCCCGTTTCTCATTTTTCTCCTTTTATCATCATACCTAAGGACTTCTACACTATCTAGTGGATTGTCCCTGGGTAGATCCCACCGGTTCTGGCGCATCGTAGGAACGAATACCTAACCTTATCATCCTTATATCACCATACATAAAGTAAATTTGGTCGGTCTATTTGGTATTGTTCATCTGCCATTGGAACCAATTGAAAACCGTTTGAAAATCAATCCGGATACTTATGATATATTATCAAAGCATTTTGTACCTGAATTGTTTTTGATATTTTTAGAAAACGAGCTTCCCCTCAACATGTTCATCATGTATTTGAAATCGTTTTGGCACACGGAGGCAAGAGGAAGAATTCACTTCTTTGATTAATTATTTTCTAAAAGCATCGACATTACTTTCCCGATCAAAATTATTGTTTCACATAGTTAAAGATATTTTCGGGAAACAATGTGGTTTTCAAAAAGATTGCTCCCCCTCAATATGTGCATCGAGATTAGAAAGAATTTTACACATATTAGGGAGAACCTGCACTTTAAAACAAATCAATCACATTTTGATTCTTTTTGGTTTAAAATGGATGCTCCCCCCTTAACATGTGCATGGAAAATTTGAAATCGTTTGGCACATGCAGGGAGGAACGCTTACTAAACACTTATGAAACCATTTATCAAATTATCAGTTTAAATCCAATTTAAATCACAAATTCTCCCCCGATCACAATTTTCAAATCATTTGAGATTTGTGATCTCTGTAGATTTAAATTGAATTTGAAAGCTTTTGAGGAGAATTGTGACTTGCTTATAAAAACATTTAACCGATAAGGATCAGATTTTGAGACTTTACACTCCATTGATTAAACATGCATGATTATCTTTTGAAAACATGACAAATAACCTCTTGATTTTACTGAAATCATTCTCCCCCTCAATCAATGACATAAGTTGTTGATTGAGAGATAGAACTTTTGACAAGTATCAAGTCCAGATGATTTTCAAAATTTAAGACCGAGTTATTTTCAAAACAGTTTTGTTTTCATTAGATGACAAATATTTTTCCGAAGAATCATTTGAAGGAAAAACATTTGGAAAGAAAACATTTGTCTTTTAGGTGACAAACATTTGATTTTAGAATCAGAGCATGAGGGTGTAAAATTAAAGATAAAGCATGGCTCTGTTCTTTCTTTGAAAAGCGGGTTATTGCCTGAAATAACAATAAACCATTAGTTTCACTTTCTCCCAATTTTTTTTTAAAGAGATATATGTACATTTGAAAAACATCTAAAGACCCGTGTCACTCTTTGACTGACAGCAAAAAAGACCGTAGATATATATCGAATCAAGAAAAATATGACAAAAAGACAATATTTTTTTGAGATTTTTTGAAATTTTCAAATTTTTATGGATTTTTGAAAGTTTTATATTTTTCTCTTTGCTTTTTGTTGGTTTTGTAATTTTGTATTCTGATTTTCGAATAAATATTTACAAGAGATAAATTACTTTAAGAGGATGATGAAATGAGTACCGAGATAAAGATATCGTTCAGCACGTTGTAGAAGAAGGGAATCAACATCTCTTAAACTTTCGCCACCAAAGCATTCGAGGCTTCTAAGAAGATCGTCTGAACATGAGCCTTCTAAATTTGAACTCTGGTAGCTTCCCCCCAAACCGACAAACATCGAATAAAGACCATTTCCCTAAGAAGTAGAGTTGAAGACAAAGCGGTCTTATTGAATGAAGCTCAACACCCCGAAGAAGACGAAAACACCGAAGTAACAAATTAACACGGATCATTTCTGTGGTTATCAAACCCGAAATAAATGATTAAGCCCGATCACATGAACCTGTTGTGAGTCCCCGATGTACACATAACTCTTCGAGTTTGAGCAGTTGTCAATTCAGGGGAACAATATATCAACATCTTCATTTTACCAAGTGCATTCCAACTATTTTCCATATAACCAATCAGCCCATAATGTACACACGTACCCATCCAGAGTAGAAACAACGGCATCACAATAACTGGTTGAATCACTGATCTTCTCTGCGGATGTCAACTCCGGAATAACTGATTAAGCCCAATCAAGTGAACATGTTGTGCGTTCCTGATGTACACATATCTCTCCCCCATGATGGTTGCGATCTTATCGGAATCATCATAACAATGTGTACATGAAGGAATAACCTCACGTTCCAAATATTCTTCTCATATTTCTTCCTACTGAAGGCTAAGATAGCACATACCAAAAGTATCCAGAGACCAGTTCCCCCCAAATGGTTGGAATAATACATCCTTCCCCCATATAGTTGGAATAATATATCCTTCCCCCAAATAGTTGGAGTAATACACCAAAGGCTATGAGTAAACACTTAGTATCACTACGGTTATGACCTTTGTCTTTCGTTGTGTATTTAGATGTATGTCTCCTTCCCCCTTGCTGGTTTTGATACCTCAGAATCAGCAACACATTATACATACCAAATATTCTTGAAATAGAGAAGAACAAACATTAGCTCAAATGAATCCTGTGAGAATCCACTGCTACTGAAACTCTCCCTGACTATCTTTACCAACCCATATGTAGACAATTTGAAGTGACAACTGAAGAATAAAAACCCGATATACCAAACTTGAAGCTGAAGTCGAATTCCGCACATTTGTATCTTAAGCTTGCACTCAATGATGGAAGAACGGTGTCAAGAATTTATGCTCCAAGAAAATCTCTAAGTACTCAATACTCAAACAAAGTATGAGACATTAACACCTCTTGAGATTATCCACATCTTCGGTGTTTAACCATCCACCCCGACTGCTGGTGACTAGATAAACCAAGTCTCAACTCAAATTCTTAAGCCCGAGCAAGATATCAAATAAGAACACGTCTTTGTGAAAGTCAACTTCAATTTCAAATAAGTGATAAATGATTAACTCCGAAGTAATCAACTTGTGCTCAAATGCCCAACACGTGAATAAACATACAATCGGATGTACATTGATCCACCGAATGAACCGGAACAAATGATTCCTCAACATCAATGCCTTCTTCCTAAAGCTATTCATGTAGAGACTGATCTGGAAGACTCACCATTAATATCTTTGAGCGGATGAGGTAGTCATTTTCCTTAATGTTCATGTGGTTGATTTATAGCGTGCACATTGTGAGGAACAATAATCCGTAAAGATTTGGCAAAGGAATACCAAAGAGTGGATCATTATTCATGAACAATAATCCGTGAAGATTTGGCAAAGAAGTACCAAAGAGCGGATCATTATTCATGAGTGCAACAACAATGATAGTCATTAACAACGCCTTGAGGAATAACTGGAGATTAGGCTTCTTGAATAGTCTGAGTTGTACTTCTGAGATGATCAACATTCGCTAGTGGTTGGAAATACTCATCAAACATATCTTGAAACAATGAATTTCAAACAATAACTCCCATTTATCCTTAGTAAGTGAGACATTAGGCGTTGGAGGAGAGTCGTATGACCATTATACAAACATCCATCAACATGTAGTATATTTTCTCCCCCTCAAAAATTTCACCTGAAGTTGCCATTTTTGATTTAACCAAGTGAATAAGAATACTGTCGATGAGAATGGTCATACACATGAAGATTTCTCTTCTTCTAAAGATAAATCGCACTGAAGCGTACACCTTTCTTTTCTTTGAGGAACGGGGCCTGAAGTGTTATCTGCGGACGCCATAATGATGAAGTACGAGGCCTGAACAGACGTCATAGTGTTGAAGAACGAGGCCTGAACTGATGTGAACAGACGTCATTGTCGCTTGAATATCAAGGTTGAGATACTAGAACCCGAGAGTTATGAGATATCAATCCTTTTGTTATTCATACTTTAAACCAGTCCATGTATTGAAGGATCGAAGTATCTGCAACTAAGTAAGGAGTACCTGCACTAACATTACAAGCTTGATTGCATATATATGGGTTAGTGACATTAGTATCCAAACTCTTTGGGGCCTCACTGTCAACCTTGATTTTGTCATTGGAAAACAGCTTTCCTATAGGTATCCACCTAAGTCCAGCATCCTTAAAAATTCTACCAGATGGTATCCACTTATGGCAAGGTCTAGGATTGTTAGGCTTCTTATGCATAGTGGAAGACTTATCCTTATTCCTAGTTTCTAAAGATTTAGTAGTTGGTAACTATCTAGGCGAGGCTTTTGGTTTCATTTGCTTCATATGCACTGTGGATGACTTAGTGTAAATCCTAGACTTAACAGGTTGTACCATTGCATGAGCAATTACTTTCTTCAGGGATTTTGTGAAGCATTTATCATGATTAACATTAAAGATACATTTCAGACACTTTGAGCAAACAGCTTGTTTGGATTTAGAAATAGATCTAGATTTCATAGAGTGATCTGCTATGGGAATAGCTTTAATCGAAACGTAACTACTCTTAGATGCACGCCAATCCCTAGTCTTTTGAGTGTTCCTAGGTAGTGGTTTACAACTACTAGCAGTGCACCTAAAATTCCGTCTTTTCGAATCTGTGCCTTTTTCCTAGCTTTTTCTAGATAATATTTCTTCCACAAGTCATTCATATTATATGAATTATGGGTTTTAATGCTTGGTTTTGACACTGTTTTCGAACTAATCCTAGAGGTGCTGGGAGTAGAAGTGGCTACTTGTTGAGGGTTAACGGACCTAGAAGCCTTATTCTTAGGTAACTCAGGTGAAGTGACTGGTTTTGACAAAACTTGTTTCTCATCAACTTGGGTGGCAAACCGTGTTTTTGAAAATTTTGGACTTTCGGATATAAACGCAGTAGGCTGCCTAACAACGGACCGGTTTCTAATGGGATGAGAAACTGGCTTCCCCAAGTTTGATGGTTTTGTAAACTTAGTGTTCACACTTTTCCCTACAGTTTTCCTAAGTTCATTCTTTAAGGCAACAATAGCGAAACTCTTTTCCTGAAGTTGAGCTTTGAGTTCATCAATTTTTGCTATCAAAGAGTTTGTTTGTTCCATAGACTTAGTTCTAGTTTCTTTGATAGAGTCACTTAGTTCTATATGATGCTTTCTCAAAGACTCATTTTCCTTTAGTAATTTGGCCACACAAACCACCAATTCATCATTTCTCATTTGAATATCATTAATAGTATTAACATCGGAATTACTTGTAACCAAATTACTTTTCACATGCATATCAGAAATATGTTTCTTCAAATTGTCGATTGTCAAGTTTTTATCCTGAAGCTGAGCTTTCAAAGTGTTTATTTCAAAAAATTCACAGAATTCAGGAAATTCTTGATTTTTGCATGGTTTATGAGATTGTAAACATTCCTTTTTACTTTGTATTGCGATTTCAAGTGAAATGCAATGTTTTTTCAAGTTGTGAAAATCTGTTTGAAAGTTCATCGTACTTTTTCTTATCAACCATATTGTTAGTTTTGAAAATACAAGTTTCAGACTCAGCTTCAGTCAAAGAACATTTGTTAGAATTAGGTTCATCATCGTGATCAGTTTGTTTAAGAACATTAATAGATTCATTTTGTTGTTCAATTAAGGGTACCTCAGCAAATGACATGTGTTCATTTGTTTTTCTGAAATCTGCTTCTGCATTCTGTTTAGCACGAGTCACTGAGCTGTTGCTTGAATCAAGATTGTCATTCTATGTAGTACTGCTTTTAGTGACAACTGATGCAGCATCCGATGCATTACCCGAATCAATCATACTATCACATGATTGCACCCCACATTCATTCATTATACTGTTCACATCATCCACTTCTTGTGTGACAGGAGTTACCGAGCAGCTGGTTACATCATTCATTGTTGTCTCTGATATTCTGCATTCAGCAACACCCTACCTTTCAACAGATACATTACCCGACTCATCACAACTATCACTCAACTGCACCTGACACTCATCCACTTTTTCATCTTTATGTGTAACTTCCTCAATGTACTTCTCCACATTATCCATGAGTTGGATGAATGTCTCAATGAACACGCTAATTTCCATTCCAGTGTGTCTCTTAAAAGACAGTTCAGTCATGTCTTGATCATAATCTGATGTAAATTCCCCACTGATGAATGACTGAAATTGGTTGTGGATCACTTGAAGTGCAGCACTGGAACTAACCTTTTGAACCTTTTTTTTATCAAGTTGTTGTTCCAATTGTTCTAAGTTCAATAGTACTGTTCCCGTTAATGTGGATAAGTCTTGACGGAAAAGGGCAATGCATGTTCGTTCCAATCCAATCGGTGTGAGTAACATAAGGTGTGAGTGAAGTTGTCGATAAGGTTTAATGCTACTTTCCTTTTGCATGGCATTCTGTAGTCCAAACAGGTGCAATTCTTTTTCATTGGACTCAGAGCATGAAGAACTCAAATCATCATTGATTGATTCCATCATCTGTATTCGATCAGTATAGCTAATATTCTCATGGTTGTCTACAACATCATACAGTTTGAGTACTTCTGAAATCACTGGGTCAGTAGAGTAAGACATGATGTGGTAGAATGCACGGGATTTTACAAGTCTATGATTTAAACCGAGAAATAAAATCTTTCGCGGGATTTTACTAAAATCAAGACCAAACCGTTAAGCAATGACCAATGGAATGTGTTAAGATGACTAATGGATCGACACAATGAAAGACAATTGTGTGTTAGGACATATGATTGTTTTTAGGATTAGCAGAGATGTTGTTTGGTTGAGATTTGGATTGGTTTATGCCCGTTTTTACTGAGAAATTTAGGTCTAAAAACATAAAAACCTCAATAACTTCTGTTCAAAGCGGATTTAGGCCTTGAAGATTGACCCGAATGAACCTTAGTTACTTTGGCGTTCCATTCTCCTTGTTCTCACGGTCGTTTTGATGGGTAGAACGCTGAAAACGGAGTTACGGATCAAAAGTTATAGCCGTTAGAAGTTTTGTCGGGAAAAGTCAACAAGTCGCTAGAGACAAGTCGCTATAAACCTTGAGAACAAGTCGCTAAGTAACCAAGTCGCTAAGACCAAGTCGCTAAGACCCAAGTCGCTGGACACAAGTCGCTAAAGCACCAAGTCGCTACACAGTCAAGTCGCTAAAGAGCAACTCGCTAAGGTCCAAGTCGCTAACACCAAGTCGCTAAGAAACTTAAGTACAAGTCGCTAACAAAATTGAAAGCAAGTCGCTACCTTCACCAAGTCGCTACCCATAGTGAAGAATCCACTAAGTGTACTGTTTGTCGGCTTGTCTCAAAAGATAAGTCGCTATAAACCTTGAGAACAAGTCGCTAAGTAACCAAGTCGCTAAGACCAAGTCGCTAGGACCCAAGTCGCTGGACACAAGTCGCTAAAGCACCAAGTCGCTACACAGTCAAGTCGCTAAAGAGCAACTCGCTAAGGTCCAAGTCGCTAACACCAAGTCGCTAAGAAACTTAAGTACAAGTCGCTAACAAAATTTAAAGCAAGTCGCTACCTTCACCAAGTCGCTACCCATAGTGAAGAATCCACTAAGTGTACTGTTTGTCGGCTTGTCTCAAAAGACAAGTCGCTAGGACCAAGTCGCTACCAAAAAGCACTACAACTCGCTACCTTTTACTGAAGCAAGTCGCTAAGATGAAATTCACTACGAGAACCAAGTCGCTACCAAGAAAAACTTCAAAAACACACTTTTCAATCCAAAACAAGCTCAACCACAGTGATTCAAGCTTACCAAATCAAAACCCAAGCACTTACAATGATTCTAAACACAAAAGTACACCCAAAATTCAAACTTTAACACTAGAAATGATCCAAATGATGCAAAAACCACTAAACTTTTTCAAACTCAAAAACCATCTAAAACCACTAGAAATCCAAGGATATGTAAGAGAGATGATCAAACCATGGCTCTTGATACCAATTGTAACATATTGGATTTCATAAACACACTAAACCAATGATCAAAGTGGCGTATACAAGATGTTTTAGAGAGAGAAAGTTAGAGGTTTGGGAACTTTAGTGAGAGAAAGAAAAATCTTATTATGAGCTCCAACTCTCTACCTTGGGAGGTAGAGAGTATTAATAGTCTTACACAAATCGCCACCTACGGGCTGTGGATCAGGCATACAGTGGGTAAAGACCCGTCCGTCCTCCACGGTGTTACTTAACTAAATACTTCCTAACATTAAATACCTACGACTACGAGCTTTCTAATGATTACATATACTTGAGGTGACCGACTCTTTAATAACTGGATTTACTAAATCCTAACACAGGGTGACCAAGCCTGCAGTGCCAGTCATAATAAGAAAGAGAGTTATTACTTTGAAAAGTGGTACCTCCAAATTTGAAATAATATAAACCACCACACTGATTACTCGTCCCCATAACATTTCCCTGATTCAAATCCTGATTCAAGAAATAACATTTGTTCTCATCAAAGGCAACTACAATTTTATTATCTTTGGCCAACTTATGAACATAAATTAAAGTAACAAAATATTCTGGAATAACCAGAACATCATATAATATTAATGAGTCAGCCAGTTTAAGATTCCCAATTTTAGTAATCAAAGCTTCAGTTCCATTTGGATGACCAACTTTTATTTCAAGATGAGAAATATCAAAAACATTTACCAAGTCCTTGTCAGAATGTGTCATATGCTGGTTAGCACCAGAATCCACAATCTTTCCATCAGAACTAAGTTTGGATTTTAAATTGGTATTTGTGGAAAAGAACTTGTGAAAATTTTGATTAAAAACCTTACTGGTATTAAAATAAGTACCTGCCATATTGGCCTGCACACTATTCCCTTTAATAGAGTTGTCTTTGATGAGAGAGATAAGAGTAGTAAGTTGTTCATCTGTAAAGCCAGAAGATGAACTAGACCCCACAGAGTTATTATTAGAATTTTTTTTTTGAGAATTCTGAGGTCTGTTATTGTTACCCTTTTTTCCAAAATTTGGAGGATACCCAATCAATTTAAAACATCTGTCCTGAGTATGTCCATTAAAACCACAGTGATCACAAACAATAACAGAACCAGTGTTTCTTCTATTATCAGATACTTTATTAAAATTAGCAATAGGAGGATTAGTCTGAGTATTCTGATTAATAGGTCTAGCATTCTGACTAGTTTGATTATTAACTTGATTTACAACTCTAGTAGCAAAAGCAGAATTATGATTTCTACTAGAACTACCAGTCACAACATTCCTATGATTTTCTTCACTACTGATAATAGCATAAGCACCCTTAACATCAGGCAAAGGATCTCTAGAAAGAACATTACTCCTTATTTGCATGTAAGTATCATCCAGACCCATTAAAAATTGCATAAGTTTCATAAGTTGGTTATGCTTTTTAAAATCATCAGCAGCATGACAAGTGCATCTAGGTAATTGAACCATAGCATCAAATTGTTTCCACAAAGTACTCAGCTTATTAAAATATTCAGAAATAGTAGTGCCATTCTGTGTTAAAGAGTTAATTTTATGATGCAGATTAAAAGTAACAGAACCATCAACCCTGTCAAAAGTATCTTTTAACTCATTCCAGACACTAGAAGCACTTTTGGAAAAAAATTGACCAAGAAACAACTCTTCAGAGATGGAATTTAGAATCCATCCCAACACAATAGCATTAACCCTGTCCCATTGTCTTCCCAAAACTTCATCAACATTAGACCTTCTACAAGTGCCATCAATAAATCCAGTTTTATTTTTTCCTTCTAATGCTAACATCATAGCACAAGACCAGACATTATAATTCTTAGTTCCTTTTAGTTTTATTGAAACCACGGTCAAAGAAGCTGAATCATTTGGGTGTAAATGTAAAGGATGACTCAAATCCAATTTACTTATTAAAGTGACAGGGTTATCAGGTTCATACTCATCATCAGTATAACCATGAACAGAATTATGAACAGACATGATTCAAGAACAGATAATCAAGCACACAAGAAAGGTAGAGAAAGTAGTTCCCAGGCTTTCCTTTCCACTAAAGTGGTAGGTCAAGGGCGCACACAAGCACAAAAGAACAGGAACAAGAATCAAAAGAAAAAAACACAAAAAATCTCAATCACAACCAATCACAACTTCCAATAATCCCAAATCATATCCTCCGGCAATCTAGACAGAAAAGAATAAGAACAGAAATTAAAGAGAGAGTGCGAGAGGTGTTACAGAGCACGCAATAACAATCAGCAGTGGAAACCAAACCTACTATACTCTAGATTCACTTAGTCTCGAGATATAGCAGATATATAGCAAGAACCAAGTACCAAGATCCAAGAACCAACAAACCCTAATTTTTTAGAATTAGGGAAAACCACCAGAACCACTTCCAATCTTTACCAAACACCAGATCTTATCGATTAACCAATCTTAATCGATTACAGAAGCCCTCAATCACAAAAGCCCCAAAATATACCAAACCCTAATTTTTCAGAAATTAGGGGTTTTCCAGAAAACTTTAAGATTAATCAAATTCACCACAAGATCTATCAATTAACACAAGTTAATTGACCAAGAACCAATTAATTTTTAAATAACCCAATTTTATCAAGAAACCCTAATTTTCAAAAACGATATTCAGAGCAACCTGACTCTGATACCATGAAGAAAAACATATTCTAATGATAACAAAATACTTTTATTACTTCTGAATCAATATTACAAAACCAGATCTTCTATTCTCAAATAGAATGAATCAATAACCAGTATTTGATCTCAATCAAATAACAACAAACCAATAACAAATGAGTAACAAAGTATTTTGATCAAGACAATCAAAACACGAATTAGGGTTTATTTTTAGAGAGAGTGAGAGTGTATCGTAATTTTTGTAGAGAGAGAGATAACAACTGAGATAATGAGAGAAGTCTCAACCTTCTCTTTATATAGCCTTCAATATTACACTGAGGCCCTTCAACCTTTAAACTTGCTAGAACTCATCCAAAGTATAATCCAAGCTAAAGTCTTTTACACTTCTAGTCCCTCCAGAAGTATATCTTCAATATCCAACACTGAATTACTCTCCAGCATATAAACTAAATAAACACAAAGGAGAACAACTCAGATATCACAATCAGATTAAACAAACATAATCAGATCATAATTCTCAACAGTTGTGTTGCATTTGCATAGAGGTAGTTGTTTCATGAGATTGGCATGTCAATCTTATGTTGTTTTGGTTTCAAGTACTAATGGTGCGTTCTTGTTTTATCTGGTAACGGGCTGGGATGTAGGAGCTCATCTACATCCTTTTGTAATTCAACGTTTCTTTGATGTAATATATTTTACCAAGGAAACCCTTTACCCCCAAAAGAAGAAGAAGAAGAAGAAGAAGAAGAAGAAGAAGAAGAAGAAGAAGAAGAAAAAAAAAAAAAAAAAAAAAAAAACTAGTTACTGATCGTACAAAAATATGTCGGCCAAGCCACACAAAAAGAAGACATGCATAGAGTAGAAAGAACTTATACAAAACATTCGGAAGAAATAGGAATTAAATGATCATCCTACAAATATTTAATAATTATACTAATATTCACGTTAGTTTTAAGTTTTTTATATAAATAAGTATACTAAAAATACATATGTTCTTGAAAGCTCGATAAAAGCTCGAGCTCGAGCTCGAGCTATTAAAACCTCGAGCTCGGCTCGTTGTGTACTTCGAGCTATTTTATTGGGCTCGGGCCAGAGCTTGAGCTCGATAAAAGCTCGACTCGACCGAGTCAAGCTCGAACTCGAATTGCTTGATAATTACTTGGCTTATTTGCACCTCTAGTCATACCTTCATCGATCATGTTCATGTTGATAGTTTCAGACATAGCCATTAAAGTGGTAAGTATTAACTCATATTTCTAATGAATGGTAATCTTATACACTTAAGATGTTTATTTAGTAAAAGCAATAACTTCACTATCTGCATTTATATTATAACATTTGGTGATGACAAACAACTTTGATTATAATGAATTCACCTTTAAAAAACAATAACTTCACTATTTACATTTATATTTTAACATTTGGTGTCAGACAATTAACTTGATTATAAGGATTTCACATTTAAAAAGTAATAACTTCTCTATCTACAATTATATTTCAACATTTGGTGATCACAAACAACTTGATTATAAGAAATTCACATTTAAAAAAAAATATCTTCACCATATATACATTTATATTTAACGGTTGGTGATGACAAACAACTTGATTATAAGTAATTCACATTTAGAAAACAATAACTTCACTATCTACA
This sequence comes from Chrysanthemum seticuspe, assembly GCA_019973895.1. Lineage (NCBI taxonomy): Eukaryota > Viridiplantae > Streptophyta > Magnoliopsida > Asterales > Asteraceae > Chrysanthemum > Chrysanthemum seticuspe. The sequence goes on along the minus strand of BPTQ01000001.1, from coordinate 301,688,736 downwards.
TTTATATTTTAACATTTGGTGATGACAAACAACTTGATTATAAGGAATTCACATTTAGAAAGCAATAACTTGCCTATCTACATTTATGTTTTAACATTTGGTGATGACAAACAACTTGATTATAAGGAATTCACATTTAAAAACCAATATATTCACTATCTACATTTATATTTCAACATTTGGTGATGACAACCAACTTGATTATAAGGAATTCACATTTGTGTATATATAAAATAGGGAAATTGTTCAAAAATGTGTTTACTTGTCACTTTTTTAAGTTATATATACCATCGTTAATATCAGAATATTTAGTAATTAACTTTTTTAATTTCGATTGTTCTATTTATTGATTGACGTATTTTTTGGCATTGAATCAAGTATTATTAGGAATCGAATCACGTATTTTTAGAAATCGATATACAAAATAATCGAAAATTAAAAGGTTTGTTATTAAATATTCCGATCTTAACGATGTACATGCAACTAAAAAACGTGACAAATACGATATATTTTCAGACAATAAGCCCTATAAAATATAAGCAAGTTGATAATCATTTTCTTTAGAACGACAATTAAATGTCTCACAATATACACATCACACAACAATATACACATCACGCAGGTCTTGAACCCACAACCATTTAATTTGAGAATTTCCCACAAAACAAAGAGTATCACTTAGACACGAGCCTTTTGATCGATTTATCATTTAATTAGTTATAAGATGCAACACACCTAGACACGTTATGTTTTCCTACATATTATTTTAGATCAACAGGTTTGGTATTCACATGACCTCATATAAATTGATATTCCTTTAAAAAAAATTATTTAGTGACGCTGCAAGACAAATTAAATTCTCCTTTTCTTTGAAAGGCAATATATAAAAGGAATAAAAAATAAAGAAAATATATAAAAGAAATGGCCCCCCACCTTCTTAACAAGATAGTTTAAAAAAATGAGCCCCAAAAAGAACAACCACAACAACAACAACAAAATAAATGCAAACTTACAAGCAAATGCAAAAATAACAAAGCTATCACAAGAACCGGTCACAACTGAATAAACCAAACAATGCAAAACCTCACATGTCCCACCATATAGTGCAGCCACTAAATCGAATGGAAGAAGAAAAGTACCACGGTAAAACATTCAGAAGAATTAGGATTTATATGGTCCTCCTACAAATATTTAATAATTATACTAATATTCACGTTAGTTTTAAGTTTTTTATATAAATAAGTATACTAAAAATACATATGTTCTTGAAAGCTCGAGCTCGAGCTATTAAATGCTCGAGCTATTAAACCCTCGAGCTCGGCTCGTTGTGTACTTCTAGCTATTCTATTAGGCTCGGGCCTGAGCGTGAGCTCAATAAAAGCTCGACTCGACTGAGTCATGCTTGAGCTCGAGTTACTTGATAATTACTTGGCTTATTTGCACCTCTAGTCATACCTTCATCGATAATGTTCATGTTGATAGTTTCAGAGGAAGCCATTAAAGTGGTAAGTATCAACTCATAGTTCTAATGAATGGTAATCTTACACGCTTAAGATGTTTATTTAGTAAAAGCAATAACTTCATTATCTGCATTTATATTATAACATTTGGTGATGACAAACAACTTTGATTATAATGAATTCACCTTTAAAAAACAATAACTTCGCTATTACATTTATATTTTAACATTTTGTGTCAGACAATTAACTTGATTCTAAGGATTTCACATTTAAAAAGCAATAACTTCTCTATCTACTATTATATTTCAACATTTGGTGATGACAAACAACTTGATTATAAGGAATTCACATTTAAAAAACAATATCCTCACCATCTACATTTATATTTTAACAGTTGGTGATGACAAACAACTTGATTATAAGGAATTCACATTTAGAAAACAATAACTTCACTATCTACATTTATATTTTAACATTTGGTGATGATAAACAACTTGATTATAAGGAATTCACATTAAAAAACCAATAAATTCACTAGGGCGTTTGGTTCGCCGTTTTTTGGCGGTTTTCGTTGGTTTGTATTTCGTTGGTTTTTAAAGACGGTGTTTGGTTGGACGGTCAACCGGGTTTTAAATGCGTTGACAAAAAAAAAATGAGGGTTTAAGAAACCACTCATGGAGGGGTGGTTTTCAATGGTTTTCATGGTTTGGACCTTTTTTTTTTTTTTTTTTTTTTTTTTTTTGAAAACTTTTTTTATAAACTTCTTTATAAATTTTTTATATAAAATTTTTTTATAAATTTTTTTTATAAACTTTTTTTATATTTTTTTTTATAAACTTTTTTTTACAAACTTTTTTTATAAAGTTTTTTTATAATTTTTTATAAACTTTTTTTATAAATTTTTTATAAACTTTTTTTATAATTTTTTTTTATAAACTTTTTTTATATTTTTTTTATAAACTTTTTTTTATAAACTTTTTTTTACAAACTTTTTTTATAAAGTTTTTTTATAATTTTTTTATAAAATTTTTTTATAAATTTTTTATAAACTTTTTTTATAATTTGGTTTTATAAACTTTTTTTATATATTTTTTTTATAAACTTTTTTTATAAACTTTTTTATAAAACTTTTTATAAATTTTTTTATAAACTTTTTTTATAAATTTTTTATAAACCTTTTTTTTTTATAGAATTTGTGATTTTTTTTTTTTTCAAATTTGATTTTGTGTCAACCAAACATGCTTTCGAATTTTTAACCCCACCATTTGAAACACCTCCATGTTAAAAATACTCCAGGTTTTTAAATCCACGTTTTTAAAAAAAGTGAACCAAACGCCCCCTTAAGTTCTAAAAGTAAAGGGTATATTCGTTAATAAAATTTTGTTAACCTACCATATCTTGTTTTCTAGCTTTAACGAGTGGGTGATCCCGCGTGTTGCTGTGGAAGTGTTGTGGCCACGTTATATTTTTATGTATCGGTCTTTTAAAGTTTAATTCTGTTACATCGTTAGTCCTCGAAGGACCTAGGCTGCAAATACAATTAAACCTTAGGGACTATTTTGGTTAAATGGCTATACATACTAATTAATGCTACAGGACCTAAGTTGCAAAGACAATTAAACCTTAAAAACTATTATATATATATATATATATATATATATATATATATATATATATATATATATATATATATATATATATATATATATATATATATATTCTAAAGATCGGGAGGATGCTACAGTAACAAGGAGTCTAGCATTAATTGCTATCTATATCCAATTAACCAATTAAATTCAAAAGGTTTGTGTTACAATGAAAAAAAAATAATTAACTACACACAATCCAAGAAGTAGTCAAGTTTAATGCATTTTTTTGTCATTATCCCAAATTAATATTACAAACTTTAAGAAATATAATTATTATTTACCTAATGATAAAACTGTCATTCTACACAAATTAAAAAAAAATAAAAAAAAGTTAAGTTTCTTTTAACTGTCTTTTGTTAGTAAAAAATTATTTGGGGACGGGAGTGAGGATC